>LD688930.1:2627128-2638217 GCA_003118335.3 Papilio memnon | reverse complement strand
GGTTCGATTTCATCTAAAAACATCACAGAATTTTAAAACGTCTATAAATATAATAAAAGGTATGTGAGAAAATGAAATAAAAAAAATCTTTATTGTTTTAATGTTTCATGAAAACCGTTGTCTGAAAACAAAAATAACTGGAAGCTTTAATTTCAACGCGTGAAATGTTTCATGTATTATTATTTTTCAGAACCTTCAATATGCAAGTGTAAATTTTCGAAACGTATGCAAATGTTGCATTATTTAAATGTTCCCACAGCGTTTCTTTGTCGTTCCTTTGTTGGGTCGTTTAAGCTATTCACGAGATACGTGTTTTGTTCGCGTATCGCCTATCGAGATATTGCGCTGACTTATACAGTATCGTGCGCCAGGATTCCACGTATGCTGAACTCGCGAAATTAACTCTGAGAGACTTGATACTCGATAAAGGAAGCGGGAATATATGTGAAGTAAAATATTTGACAACCGCTGATCCGTACGAATATTTGCCAATGTTCCAGTTCTGGTAATCGTGATATCGTTGTGTTGTAAATGTGTGCTGCAATAAGGAAATTTATCAGAAAACATGATTTTATGTTAATCATGGTATAACATAAAAAAATCTCAATTTTATGTAAGAAAACACAATAAAATCCTCTGACAAAAAGAGTAAAAACATAGAGTTTTCGCGTCTCGTAAACAGATCGAACAAAGCGATAAGAGCGGACGCGGCCTACGAGAGTGCGCCGCCTCGGCCGGCGATAACTATTCTCTTAATAGAATTTATTCCCTCATATAACATCTACCAATACTTTGCAGACGACGCGTTGCTAACTCCCTTATATCCGTGACTTACAATGCCGGCAAAAACATTGAACTGGCCCCATGTTCTCTGATAATGCCTTACACGCTTCCATTGTTCCTTACCAAACATTTAAATGGTTTGCCTAACGAATTATCTTAGTAACGATTCCAGTAATGTTCAACAGAATAATAAATGCACTTTAGGTCTTTGTTGTTTTTTTAAAATTTGTCATTTACAATTAATTTGGCGATTTAACGATGTTAATTTTTATTCTATTGTGGTTGGCAAAACTTTAAAGGAGTTAGAATTTCGTCTCACATCGCTAATACAATCGCAGTACTTGCTATCTACGAAAAATTGTCGGCTTTAAAAGGCAGTGCATATTCACGATATGGTCAATTAAAGATGTCTTTCAAAGCGTACATTTATTTATGTTCAACGATTCACCGTCAACTCCTAGAATAAACTACCATCTAATTGGCTTCGAAGCTGTATGCATTTTACCTTAACTTGGTTTTTCGTATTTTATAGCCATTTATATTTCCTAGCGTAGTTGACTTCTATCGGTAACATTTTTCTATATAAAAGTTTTCGTGCATTTTTTGCGTTAGTTATCCCGAGATATGCTTAACATTTTCATTACGAAGAGTAATCGTTGTCTGGAAGACCGAACAGTCATTAACTTTGTCTTCCGGCCACACGATCCTGTAAAGACGAAACTGGTTTCTAAGCACGGATAATAAGCAATCGTGCGGATCGGAATACCATAGTCTCGGCGTACCGTAAATCACACCAGCAGACCTGCGCTCACGTAAAGGGCTTTGTTGCACTTTCTTATTTGAAACCGAAGAAAAGAGTTATACTTATGTCTGAAGAGATGTAACTCTTTTCGATTCATAAATCTTTTACGCAAACACAGTCTAGCAACGTTTGACGAGGATGCGAAATTTCAATGGTCGTAAACCGCTTTGCTTTGCCATCATCATGTGTTACTTTCTGTTCGCATTGTGTTGAAGTTATTATGTTTTCGGTAATAAAGCAACACAATATTTCGCATACATTTTACGTTTAAGAAGTTATTATTGAAATTAAATATTATTGAACGCTGAATATAAAATATACAAGAATATATTACTGTTTCGTACATCTTTTATTACAAATAGAGAATGTTCTCACGTGAATGAAGTAAAAAAGACTTGAATGCTGAATGTTTCTATAAATGTTAACAGCACGTACATAAAACGTGGTCAGTCGTTTTAAAAATGCTTTCTTTTTAAAATAACAGTGAGTCCGTTTAGCCCACTTCACTGTGAGATGACACGTCGGAATGTGCCCTACTTGTCATATAACATCGCTGTTTTACTAACGTGCGATTTAATTTCATTGAAATGCAACACATGTTATATTGTTTTGACTATAAATATAGAAATGTACCTTAACTATAACAAAATAGTAAATCATTGCAGACAATGGCTAACTACCGAAACTACACAATACTGTACTAGTCATGTTTATAAAAATAATTTTGCAAAACGGTGAGTCCTATTTACCGTTTCCTCAAACATAACAAAATTCATGAGTGTGTGTACTTTATGTTCTTTTAGCTATTTTTGAAAATTATTTATTATAAGTATTATTATTTTATTTCGATTGTAAACACAAAATTCTCCATTTTTGCACGGATTATTTAAGAATAAAATTTTATACTCTTATTTTATTACATAAAATTGATTAACTCAACCCCATAGATTCACTGAAACGAAAGGATTTGCGGAAAGCGAACGGAGCAAATAAACCAGTTTTGCTTACGCCAGTTATCTTGAGTACATCACGACTACACCGCAGTTCTCTGCCAGAGTATTCAACCATCGTAAATACAATTTTATAACAAAAGTCATCGACGTATCGTTTTAATTACAAAAAAAAACTTTACCATATCCGTAATTTAATAGTTAACTATCTGTTACTTCAATGGTTTGGTTAAATAAAAAAGCATTTAACCATACCAACAAATGACATGAAGTGGGTTGATAATGTACAAATCGTCCGGAACAACATAACTACTAGCAACTTTTTTTCTCTAGATTCCTAATTACAAATTATATCAATGTCCTGTACGATTTATTACTAACTGATTCAATGAATAAACTTTTGTAAAGCCTATATTTAATATGTTCCTATGCATTAATAAAAAAGTGTAATTGTAAGTTTCATTAGTCCGGAAAGGTGTGGGAACTCATGCGCTACTTAGTGCACTCAACCTTTACCCATGTTTTTATTGGGACCACTTTTTGCCAACCCTAATGGGATACTTAAAAGAAAAAAATATAATCCTAAAGAGTAAATTTTTATGACTATTAATTATACAAGATAAGGACTACATACTGTTGATCAAATGATATGTTACGGGATAAAAAAATGAGTGAAAGCGACTTTTAAGCAATTCGTATGTATTGGCCCTTAGACTGCTTTTACATTTTCGTAATTTTTATGATTGTCGTTGCTTTTCACATCAAATAAATGTTTCAATTGTATAAATATAAATAAATGCGACAAAAATCGGATTGCAATATTCTCCGAATGGAAGTTTGACGACATCGAGGTTTTCATTTGTAAAAAAATATTAAATTCCCATCATTTAATCGTGTTATTGTTGTACGTAACAGGAATGTGTGCTGCAGATTGTGGGTCAGTGGCACTAAGCGTACTGCTTTCCTCGTGTACTCTCAACATTACATCGTCATATTGCAACTACGACAAAATTCTCCATATCATTGTGAAGAGAGTTTTAACGTGTAGATGTTTAGTTTGCTATATTAGTAACATTGATATTATTTGAATTTCTACTTTCAATTACTTTTATATGTATCTTATTCTTACACGCCAACGTTATATTGTCACCAAGCTTATTATCATATTTCATACTAATATTATAAATGTGAAAGTTAAGATGGATGAAGGGATGTTTGTAGCCTAAACGGCTGAACGGATTTAGCTGAAACTTGGTATAGATATAGAGGATAGTCTGGAAGAATACATTAGGCTACTCACTTTTGTTTTTTTTAATTCCACGCGGACGGAGTCGCGGGCGAAAGCTAGTCATTATGTGTATCGACACTATTTGTATTACAGATCCGAATAAATAGTATAACACTAACGATGGTATTATCATTTAAAATGTGCATTTCCTATCTCTGTGGAGAAACGACCGTTAAATTGGCAGGTTCAGTGAGTAGTAACAATCTTGAACAGTAGCAATACAATATTATAGTTTTCCATTATTTTTATCTTGGTCTCTGCGTAGTTGGGCGTGACGCACCGTTTTGTCGACTGCTCTTTCCGATACGGTCTACATGCGGCCGACTATCCGCGAACCCTACGATACATCAAGTTTTCTTTTCAAAGGTGAAAGTTATGATTTTCTTTATTCAATTATGGATAAATTACATAACTTCAAATATGTTTCAGATAACGTACGAAACTGCTCTTTATTGTGACGTAATAGCTCTCAAACTAAACATGTAGAGTAAGTATGATAAATTCATTTTTTTATATATCAGCTTCGTCTAACGCTTTGGAACGGAAACGTCAAGATATTTAAACAGTAAGTTAACACATTACATGCCACTACCTTTTTTTTGCATGAAAATGAACTCCACAGGCGAATCGGTAGCAGTAAACGTGTTAAAATATGTAATGATAGCATTTTGGCTTAATGCATACATCACATTTGAATAAATAAGGAAATAAAAAAGAAATAATGATTACGTAATACAGGAAGTAATTTTCTTCATATCGAATTTTCATATTTCCCATTGTCTGATTATATTCCCACGGGTTCTTGAATATTCATGAAAATGTGTTAATTGCACATATTCATAGACAATGTTTATTGAAATTGTTTGCGCAATATTTCCTTAATGTTGTGGAAACAACACTTTTTTCTACTGCTACATTCCATTACTAAGTCAATGAGTTTGTTTAGGCGGTATGTTGTATAATTACGTGCATTTGTATTCATGAAGTGTTTTACAATTTACATTCTGTATATCTTGTGTGTTATTGAATTTAATTGTTTTTTCTGATTGCTTTTCTTAACTCTATCTACCTTTTATGTAAAAATATCAGAGCTCGATGATTCTTTTCTATGCGTTTCTAAACGACTGGACCCATTTTGATGAAACTATCGCGCGGTTAAACATATTAGAGGATATTAACTAGAATTTTGTAAATGAATTTTAGTTTAGTCCTTTCTTTCAAAACAAATGTTATGGCGTCCACATTGATAAGGGTGAATTCAAACAGCGAGGTTTCCAATTTCCTTAACCCTTATATTGTACTTCGGACAAATTTACATATTTTTTCTTACGAAATTTCATTTAAAAACATAATATGGGATAGTGTTGCATATCAATAATATAATACCATCGCGACTGTTATTAGAATTACAGTTTTTATTATGATTAGACACTGCGATGTCCAACAAGTAAGCGCACAGTTTTAAGTTTATCCTAAAAATGCAACCACTATTTACTTAAGAACTAGTTCATAGTACAACATAAGGTACCATCGTAAAACAGTTGGGTTATTGCCTATCACACCGTAGGCGGGTTGACAAGCGTAGTGTAGGAAATGCACGTAAGCGTTATTCGTTTTGACTTCCACAATACTTGAGGGAGTTTGAGCTAGTTATTTATAAGATACTAGCTTTTGTTCGCGACTTCGTCCGATCTTCTGAGACAATGTTACACACTGAGAATGTAGCTAAGTAACGGTGAAAGATAAAATCAGGCCAGTAGTTTTTGAGTCTACAAATATCTGCTTCCATCATCATAAATCTGCCCTAGTATCTACGGAGGGTCGGCACAGTATGTGCTGATCTTCATACATCTCTAGCAGTCGTCTATCAATTCACTAACTTCTTAAGCATATCCTCTTTCAAACAATCATCCATACTATGTACCCATCCAAATTCAATCTTAATACTTAATCTGCTTCCATTATGAAATAAATGACGTAATCTCATAACGGAATATTCAAGATAATATCTTAAAACATAGAAGTGAACAACATGTACATTATCACTATTAACTTAATATTTCTACAATCACCGCAGTTTATGGATAACATTACCGATCGAAAATTGACCGTTAAGTGATTTGTTGAAATCTAACGGAATTGAGAGATGTCGATTTTCAGACCAATTGGTATTCATAAAGTCGACGGATCGCTTGTGGTTTCAACAGAGAAGGGTCCACAGACCGTGAAAATGAGCCCATTTCCACTTCAAATTTGAAGCAAACCGCAGAAGCGTCAAACTAAGCTGATGGCGATTAAACATGAAATGCTATCGTTAAATCATTTAATCTATTAACATTAATTTGGTATTGGCTATTGAAAAATAAACTTATTTTAAAGCGAGTTAAGGTAATGTTGGCAATTTTTGAACCGACTTTCCAAAAGAAGGAGGTACTCAATGCGCCTGTATGTTTTTTATTGATATTATGTAATGAGAGGTCGATTGCAAACACTGAAAGTTGAATTACCGTTCGTCGTACAACGTTGTAACTTGAATGTAACAAGAAGGATGTTAGCTATGTATGTGGAGGGTACACCGGTAGAGGTAGACCTAGAGATTGATGGATTGCGTGAAAGGTGATGTGATCAAGAAGGGACTGATGACTGAGACAACAGATGATAAAGTTATTTGGAGGACGAAAACCCGGTGCGCCGACCCTACTGGAGTAGGATAAGGTAGGGGAGATGATAATGTATAACGTTCTAACTTTATTTGCAAACTTTTCCGCCTAGCGAATATTTTACGAACAAACGCTTTGAATCGTTGTTATATTGAAGGAATTTATAGTTCAAGACTTTATTTATTACTTAATACTTATTAAATTGATAAATAGTATTTCATATCTGCGTTTAATCCAGTTTGAAACGTTGTTCCAATGTAGCAGTTACGGCTGTATACCCACGCTCGTGTCAGCTGGCGGCCCGATCGCCATTAACGTCTGTTACAAGACAAGCCGCGATTTGTAGCGGAAGATACGATGTTACACATTGAAAATAATATTGTAGATATTTTATTGTTTTAAAATAAACTAAGAGCCCAAGTGTTTTAAAATAAACTAAGAGCGTTGTGGCTCAGTGGTTTAAACACTTGACTTGTAATCTACAGGTCTTGGGTTCGAATCCCGCCGCCATGTACCAATGTGATTTTTCGAATTTTCATACGTACATAATTTACCCGACGTTCTTACGGTAAAGGAAAACATCGCGATGCAACCTGCACATATCGGCGAATAAATTCAAATATATGTGTGAAGTCAACCAACCCGCACTTGGCCAGCGTGGTTGACTATGGCCTAGTCACCCTAACTTTAGGGTAGGCTTCGAGCCCCTCGGTGGGGACGTATAGTGAACTTGTTGGTGAAGAGCCCAAGTGAGTTGGGTCTCTTTTCAAACTGAAAACCTGTAACCTTTAGTTTTCTATAGTTTAAATAATGTGTTCGTTATTCCCTATTTAAATAATGTATTCGTCCCAGTTTATCGACAAAATCGGTGACAATTTCGCAGTTTGTCAGTAATTCCATATATAGCATTATTGCTTTAAACTTAATAATTTTAAAATAACGTTAAACATATTTTATAACATGTAAAAGTACGAATCATGGGAATAACAACGTCTAATCTTGCTATAATACCGCTAGCTGCATGTAGCTCTATCACAAATAATGTTCCCTCCATAGTTTTGCAAATATTACAGTCTTAAAGGCACGTTTTCTACATATTTATGCTCATATAAAGTCACCAGTGTCAGTGATAGGTTAGTTTAATCTCACGGTGCCGCGTGAACCGCGAATAACGGGGCCGGCGACGGATCTCTTAGATTACTATAACCTCCTGACATAGTTACTATAGATTCTGCGTCAAATTGATTCCAACCATACCTGAACTGCCCTTAAGTACCACGGTGGGATCTTTAAACTAGGTATTCTGTATTATATCCTCACGTTTGAAGTTCGACATTTATGATTTCTATATTTTTAGTAACATAATATGCAGAAATATTCGAAGAAAATGTATAGTAAACCTAATATATGTTGATTGAAAGTTCATCTTCAGGTGTAATCTACTTGATCATCATCTCCGTGGCCTTATCCCACTCACGTGGAGACGGCGCACAAGGTTTTACAAACCTCAATGTTTTGGCTTCATTTTACGGTGCCTGCCTGCCTGTCGCCAGCCCTACTTAGGAGAAATATATCAACAATCCCCATGATCATAATATAAGTTTACTATTGGTAATAATATTGTAAATAAAGTAATCTACAGTTACTTGTTCCGTTAATTGTAATTTTGTTGTTACAATCTCTATTAAACTTTTACACAAGTCTTATCAGACATCCGTTCTCATGGCTCTCAGACTATAATTACTATCGCTATTAGATTATAGATTACACAAATGAATGTAATGCAATGATTACATTTTTGAAGATTAAATTATCAGAAATTATTTACTACAATGTATTACGTAACTATTGCATTCCATGGATGAAATGTGTGATCACTTCAACTTTCAAAATACCCAATCATTGCTTTTTTCGGTATAATTTAAAAATTTCATTTAAATAATTACCAACTATTATAGATTAATATTCTTTTACGTAGTTTTCTGCTAGATCATATTAAAGATCTAATTCATAAATTAATTTCTATAGAAGCTCTTTATGACACTAAAATATATTATAGTGGTAGTGTCGTCAAGTAAAGTAGATTTAAATAAGTTCTGGGTAAACTTCAGTCGACTTGAAGTTACCACTGATCGACGCCACATTAGTGTCACACGGTCGTTGGAGACTTCCTAACCACTTTTGTTGCGGCGACGTAATACGCTACGGATAGTTGACTTCGATGTAAATGTACTGTATTTTATCTCCATTGATATTCTGCGCTATATGTGATGTTTTGTGTCGGTTATTTCAACGGTGACGCAATTTTTTAACTTGAAAAGTAATGTAAGTGGACCCATCGGGCCGATCGAATCCATGCAATCATTCGACCCAATGGGAAATAAAATCCCAATGGGTTGAAAGACTCTTAGGTCGATCGTCCCAACGGGAAACGTACATATTCTTTTTCATTCAACTAGTTAAATTAATTAGATCAATGTGTAAGTTTAAAAACATGTCAATTTAGTACATAACAGAAGATGCATTCTTTGTACGGCCATCGGAATTCTTTCATTGACACATTTTACTGCCAAACGGGAAAAGTAGTTAGTACAGCCTTTTTATTACGAAGCTTTACGCCTTTTTACTCAGATACACTGTTATCTCAACACGGAACGGACACGTAGTCGTCAAAAAAGCTAAAACAGTAGTTTTTATTTCTATTAGATGCCGACTAGGTCACGGTCCGATGGTTTTTGTACCTTTTTAATTTATTTATCAGGCCCTTCGCTCCCGGCACAATAACAATCCAAATAGCCCATCGACGATGTCATTTAATGCATTATTGTATGGAATTTTCATCTAACGGTGAATGATCAGATCGCTTTATCACAGATCGAGCCTTGCGAAGGAGTTGCACCTTATAAGACATGTAACCGTCCTTGTTGCATGGTTCGAGATATGAGAAAGATGCATTTCGCGGTTCCCGTCTTAGAAGCAGTGCATTTTACTGTTAAGTGCTCGTACGTTTACTGCGTCCTTGTTTTTTTACGGCGGCGTATATAAGTGTATCTAAGGACTTTTACGGCGTCTCGTTTTTTGTCGGGACACAAAATTACTTTGTAAATGTTTTGTGTTTTAAGAGTGAAATTCATGTTTTACTAGAAATTGTTCACGGTATGTATCAAGTGTGTTTATGGCATAATCAAACATATAACAATTCACATGATATCGAAAAGTACAACAATAAACAACAATAATTTACTTTTCTTGTCTACTTCCATGAAAAAAGCTTCATATATGTGTAAAAAGCTTCATAATTGTTTAGAAAAAGGTTTTCGCTTTTTTTTTAATATATAAATTTTAAAATCTTATTCATTCCATAAACTCATTCTAGCACATCAGGTGAGAGAGTTTCAAGATTTCGATTCAGACCACCCAAAGAAATTTATTTCTAGCTACAACTCTGCTAGATTAATACGTTACGATTAAGTACCGCCAAGACTTGGTATGGCTCTCTACATGCCATTCGTGATTTGATTTGCTGTACGGTAGTATTGTGTGCCGAAGGTGAGAGGTTTGTAGGGCGAGTATCATAAATACGTGACTACCAGCATTGCAACGAGCGTTTGTTTTATCTTTATACTATGTTTTGTAGGCAAGGACTATGTTAGAAAGCTTAATTCAAACGTACAGATTGTTTGACTATCCATTCGGACTGTAAGCAATATTTTAGCAGGTTCAGTTCAGTTCAGTTTCTTGTCTATGGCACTCCCTTAACGGATTGGGCCAGTGAATTTTAGCAGGTTAAACATTGGTTACAAACTTTTTGATTGTAAAGCCCGTTACATATGCGCAGTCCTAACTGACTCTGACTCTTTCATTGAACAATTCAACTGACAGTTAAGATTTGTCTACACACGTTTTTATTGAACAGTCCGACTCTTCAGTTATAAATGCCAGTTATAACTGGGCGTATGTTGTGGGATTTAGATTAATTATTCAAAAATTGGGATAACTTAACACACTTGTCGTTAATTGATTTGTTACGAATACGTTTGCGCACTTAACAATGTAACTTAATATTCACTCTTGAAGGTACTTACGTCATAATCTGACAGGATTTAAGCAACATAACGTCATCATCTGACAGGACTTAAGCGTCTTAAGCCAATTTGCATGGAATTATTATAGAAGCGCAATGCTTGATTTAATTGTAAATAATATCTACCAAGATGTTACGGCGGGACTACTAAATATTTATTTCTTGTACTATATACAAAAGACGTTAATTTGTAAAAGTTAACGCTTGGAGAAATAGAGAAATTTCATAAGAGTCTATCGCAGATTTAAAAAGTACGTGAAATATCGTCTATGTAAATACATTTTTATGATTTGGTTTCGTTTTAAAATATGAAATTCTTTCACTATGTTTTATTTGGTAAATATGTGAGTATTTTCTGCGAGTATAGTCAATAATCTGTACCCGACATTTAAGAATCCGTTTTCTATTTCCTGAATCAAGCGCGCAGGAAATAGAATATGGAAATGAATCTCTTCACCAAAACTTACTTATGGTTTATGTTTTAACCCGTTTTCTGAATCTTTTTAAGCTTAAATTATAATA
>LD688930.1:2603623-2617209 GCA_003118335.3 Papilio memnon | reverse complement strand
TTCATTAGCTCATCTATACAATTATGGTTTATGATGAGCGTGTCTCATTTATGGTCGGTTTCCCAGCTATATTTAACCATTCGTAAGTGTTCTTGGTTTGATAACTTCACGAAATGCGTTTCCGAACTGCGTAACTTCAGTTTTACTCCGTTGAAACTTATGTCAATCTAACACTGATAACTCACTAGGTAATGATATAATGAATGTAAACTTTAGCAACCCATCATTAATAGTTCAAATTATAAGTTTTAAATATTTTATAACAAATGAAAATCTAGCTTCTCGATATCCGGTATTAAGCAAATTAATTCGTACGCACGTTCTAGCGATTAACTTCAAATCCAATCGATTATTATTGATTTTTCGTTTTTCATTCCTTTGCGCGGAGAAATCATCCGCTATTCTGGATTTAGTATTGCCTCGTCATATTGATCTACCTACCTCGTCTGATTAGGTACGAGCTCCTATTCTAAAATATGTAGTTGAATTTTTCTTACCCATTAAACAGGCCCACTACATTGTCACGATGCAGGAAAACGTTTAAAAGACTGGTGCAATTAATTTAATTATACGAAACTACCTATTTGAAATACACCTGTGCCTTGATCTAAGGATGTACCGTTTAACTGAAGAACCAGTATCAAACGGTCGTGCTGTAATTTTCACATGATCTTGCAAAATTAGTATACGCATGCAGAAAATAGCGAGCAATCGAGATGTGCCGGTGAAAGCCGGAGCCCACGTTTCGAATCGAAGACCAATTCTGAAAGAAAATAACCCAAAGGCGTAACTCTGATGCTCAATTAAACTCGAGATCTTTTAGACAAAGCTTCATTGAGATACTGAACAATGAGATCGGTTCATACCTTACGTAATACGTAATTAAATAAAGTAACTACCGAGATAAGTTTCACGAAAGTAACTCTCGCCATACAATTTACAGAACTTTTTGTTACAATTGAATGTTTATCTGATATTGGATAAGCGAAAACCAATTTACTGCTTTTATTTCATTCTCCAAAAAGTCTCTAATATAAAGATTTCCTACATTTAATAATTAATTGTTTGTGTTACGTAAAACATAAGAATGCTTCTAACAAAAGCGGTTATAACAGTCCCTTGGTTTATATTGTTATAGTACCTTCGGTTCGAGTTCTATTTCCATTTGCGGCTATTTTAACCTAGATCTTTAGTTACCTTAGGTATTAATCCTCCTTTCTCTTCGAATCCGCAAAACTGATACCACTAACTTTCTAACAATAATGCGTACTGATTAATTAAACTTGATTCATATCGATATTGCATCGAACGCTTTGCGAAAGTGTGAATTGTATTTATTATTTGCCTCAGTTCATGATACGGCTCATTTTGACTCCACGAATGTATATTTGTTGAACGAATCGCAAATACACCTTCGAATGATATTTGCCAATCGAGTTTATGGAATGCGATGAATAAATTTTTATTACATCGCAGGGATTTGGTTTTAATAGGCATTTCAGGTTTTAATGTTTTTATTTTTTAACATGCAACAGAATTTAAACTAAGATTTGTGTAAAATGTCTAACTAATAACAGAACTACGAGGAAAACCTTTAAGAAACATAATCAATGAAGTTTTTACGATGATAAAAAATCCAGATGTTATTCAACTTACCAGATTTTGGTTTGAGGACGTTAAACAAAGGAAACCAAATACAAAATGACTCTTAAGTGAACCTGTATTATAAGTCAGTGATGTAAAGAAGAGTAAAATACTAGTAAAATGGATGTGATCGATAATTGGTCGCAATTAACAAGTCAAAAGTGACAAGTCAGATATCGATCGATCGCGTAAGAGACGGTTCATATCTGCCTGCACTTCTGGTTACATTCCTTGTGTGCAATAATGATAAATTGACATCCGACCGGAAAGAGTTATATCTGTTAGGAGATGTAACTCTTTACGTCGTAATGTCGTTTCATTAACATAGAAAACATTGACAATCTTTAACAAAAAAACATTATAACAAAAACTTTTAGTCTTTTAAACGGTTTGTCTGTAACCGGAGCCTTTAATATAATCTTCATACTAATATTATACATGCGAAAGTTTGGATGGATGGACGTTTGCTATACGTATCCCAAAACTGTAATTTTTTGATTAACAGATAACCATAAAATTTAGCACGATGTAGAACATAGTCTAGACGAACACATAGGGTAGTTATTAAGCTTTTTTTATTCCGCGTGGACGGAACCGCTGGCAAAAGCTAGTGAATTAATTCTTTCCCATCATCGTAGTTTTTCTCGTGTGTTGCAACATGCAAATGAGTTTAACGGCTGCTGTCGTTCAATTTACACGATAATTGCTTAGTTTTTTGTTTGACTTTAGTTAATGTAGTTCATTGTTGCTTCGTTTTTGTATTATAGAGAAATAATGGAGTTTATGAGTTCATACATTCCCTTTGTTGCTTTTCTAAACTTTAGTTCTTCATAACTTCCGCTACGGTTGTGCTACAAATTTAAAGTGACTCTAAAATTGTTTTGAAACCAGTGCTAATGGTTTTTATTGTCTTGTAGCTAATTCATGTTTTTGCAACTTATATACAAGTAATAAATAAAAATTTTAATTGAAATAATTGATTTAATATATTTTGTACAAAACTTCAAGTAATCTAAGTAAAACGATTGATTATGAGAGATTTATTATGTCTTGTATCTATAATGACTAATACTATAGTGTACGTTTTCCATTTTATTGCAAAAAATAAATACTATTGTGTGTCAAGACGACTTTCGTCTACATCAGTATGAATAATAGGTAGATTACATACAAATTGTATAATACGGTGTAACTCACAACGGTATTAAAAAATCTGTAAAGTAAAGGAATACACGTAAAAATCCATCAAATTATTACAAACATTGAAATCTTTTACCCAGTAGCTTTCATTTTGTTCGAAGTAAAAGAAAAAAAAAAGTTATAAGAGCTTTAATAACAATTTTAATCAGTGGTAAACTTTTTCCTCCGCGCCACGGATTTGCACATTGCTTGAAAATTTGTAATTAAAATTTGCTTCACTCGGTATTACATTTTGATATCATTTGATACTAAGAGGTAATTTTAATAATTGTATTAAAAGCTGAATTATCATATACGTAGGAAGATTTCCTCGTCTAATGTAATGTTTGTTTGTATTGTAAAGTATTTTAGGTACTGGAAATCAGTTTGCATAACTACAAAGCGTGCTTAATTAATTAATCTACCATTGTGAAAAATGTTACGTTACATACCTCTTTCTTGGTTTGTTCATTGATCTTGACGTGCGTCTGCGGCGGCTTGTCCCGTAGAGGTAAGTATCCCTCGCGGCTGTCGGGCTCCTCCGCCAGCGTGCTGTCCACGATGGTAGTCGACTCTGTGCCTGTGCTGGCCGTTCCCGATTCAGACCGGCTTTCAGTCGTACTAAACGTAGGCGTAACTTTGACATTTTCTGCAGTCGTGCCGGCCGTGTCAAATACCGCCACCGTCTCAGTGCTATCGCTGTCGGTGTTCAAAGTTGATGCTGTTTCCACCGTGTCCGTCGCCGTGGTCCGAATCAGCGGACGAATGGTATAGTGCTTCGTCGGACGAGCGGTGGTCGTCGTAATCACAATCTGGATGGGAGCTTGTGTCACGTTGTTGGACATGATAGGCGGCGTGGTTTTAGTTTCGGCGTGCGTTTCTGTATCGGTTTTATGTACGTTTTTCTTAATTTTCAGCGATGTTATGCGAGAGGGTGATGCAGTTATTTTAGATTTGCTACCGGATTTACGACTGAGGGTGGTAAGGTTTTCCTGAGTCCCCGTCGTCAACGTATCAGCGATGGTCGTATGCGTTATTTTGGGCGGCGAACGATCGGCCGGGGGATCGAGGTTGGAATTCTTCGGTGTTCGGGAAGGTGGGAAAAAATAATCCATGACGGAGGGGGAGCGGTCACTATTGCTGGGTAACCATGACCATGGGTTGAAATCTATGATTCGGGGTCGCGATAGATCGTCGGCGGCGTCGGCGGCGAGGGCGGCGAGCGCGAGCGCGAGCACAGGCAACAGAGGGCGTGTCATGGCGCGACTTGCGCGTGCGGCCGCGGCGACGATCCGAGCGGGACTACTCGAGCGAAGCGCCACTGCACCAGCTCACCACCGCTCACCACCGCTCGCCGCCATCATCCCGCCCTGCGGCTCGCGGCCCAGGCGCAAAGGAAAGTACCTTATTCATTACAAGGCATTGCGGCTAAGCCTCTCTACTTTTCCCCGTGACTACGGAGGCGACATTGTTCACTTCATGCGCAGTTAACTTATTTTGCATGCATGGTTATATGACATGTTTTTATTAAATGCCTTGTTGATGTCATATGAGATTATCAGTCAATCCGTCAATGTGGTGTCACTTGGTTTTCTTTATGTTTATAGATTTGTCCTATATTTGTGTGGCCAGTAGTTCGCATTACCGCTATTCAATCAGCCGATCAAATTTTTCGAGCGTTAACTCTGATTCACGTTTGTCACCAGAAATTTATTAAGAAGCGCGCTATGATCCGCCGCAAACCGTGTAATATTCGTGGCCAGATTACTTCTACACGCTCTATTTGTAATCGATATTTACTAAACCTCTATAAAAAGCAGACGCTATGAACATTTCTGTAGTGTTTTTTACGTTTGTTATTATTATATTAAACCAATTCGTTTTGTATGTACCATAAAATTTCTTTGACTCCAAACTCGATACTTTTTCTATGACATAAATATTAATTTCTTGATATAAAGAAAACAAGCAGATTATTTAATTCTATCACTTTATTTCGTCTGAGACATTTTAATTTGTATGCAATTTCAATGTTTGTTAAACATTGTAATATGTTTATATTACTTACGTAATTTTATTTTAATTAATCTCAGGAGGCTGAATCATGTATTGTTGATATTATATCGTGTCGCCAGTAGCCAGTATATGAAGACACACCTTTATCGAATTTGCTTTTTTTATTATTGATTTTTTAAGTACTACATTTATAAATTATATAATATATAATTTGTCATCGTGGTGCAAGCGGTCTGCGTCCTCTGAAGTTTTAACAAGCGTTATTTTTATATCGCTTGTTAAAAAGTGACCAATTTAAAGTTACAACCTATGCAGTTTCTTTAAATTATGTCAACCATATTATATTAAAATTATTTTAAAAAAGCATTCGACTTTAACAACTACTGACCCCCAGTGGGCCAGCGTCACCTAGGCCTAGTCACCCCTACTTGGGGTAAACTTCGAGCCCATCAGAGGGGGCGTATAGTGAGTTGGTCATGGTGATGGTGATGGTGATTCCACTTTATCCTAAACTCGTAATTTTCAAAGTAATCTGCTAATAATTTCTATAAAAAAAAATGACAGATATAAATTTGTATTCCTGTCGAATCTGAATATTTCATTTAACAAACTTTATTTGTCAATTAATTTTCAAGTCACAACTAGACATTTTATAGATATTGGTGTACATTGTACGCGTGTTCTCCATTCGTATCGGTATCATTTGCATAAGATGCAGAACTCACTTTCTAGATCGCGGATGTGAGGACTCGTTTAAATTCAACGTGAGTTACAATTCTTCCATTGATTTAAGGAAATGCTACAGTTCTTTTTAAGTTAATTTGTCGTAAATCATACTAATTCTTTCTACTTCATTTTAGGTATTTTTGAAAAGGCTTGAAATTCGAAAGAAATGACTTTTACTTTTTTTATCAATTCTCTGTCGTTAGCTAGCTTATATACTTACACAACGCGGTTCGAAAATACTTACATATCATAGGAGATGCCTAAGAGATGTAACTTCATTCGTTGCATGGCTAGCAATTTCAGCAATCCAACTTATATAGCGCAACGTTTTATGCAAGGCCCAACAAACTATTATTACTAAACTTAATAGTCTGTGGATACCTGACAAAAATTGTCATTAATTGCTAAGACTAGTAACTTGACAGTAGTCAACTTTCAGTAAAAGTAGCCAAATTACGAAGGAAGATGGCACATTGTAAGCGTAAAATAAACACATGAAAATGATAATTTGATTCTCACCATTACATACAACGGATACTTACAAATTGGACATCTCAAGAAAGTATTATGAATGCGGTGTCTACAAAAGACCGAAGAAAGTATGGATGGATTGTGCGAAAGAGGAGCTTACGAAGGAAGAGAATTCAGATACGGTAGGCAGTACATGCTGTATTGCATCCTTAGGTAGGTTGATAAAATCGGTTGATAAAAGTTCACAATTTAAACCAGATTTAATTTTCTGTACAAAATAAGAAAGTGTCTAAGATAAACATGCTGTACCGTAAGTTTGCATTTAAATGTTATGCAAAAATAATTGTTACTCTATAACATCGCTCATAATTTCGCTTCCGCGTGGATAACGACGATATCCATTATTAAAATAACATTAGTAGAGCAAACTGATGCTTCACGGAAACCTTTAAACATAATACCTTCATACGTTCGTCGGAAATATTAAATGACAGAGAAAATACTGGACTCCAGTTTTTTGTAAGCTTGTCCTAGAATTAAGCACGAACAGTAAACACTTGTAAATATAGAAATAATTTATACGACTATTAATTTATTAAGTGTTTCTATTGCCACGTTTAAAGTTGAAAAAACACCAAAGTATTATTAATTATTCTTATCATAAATATATTTATTATTATGTAATAAAAATTAAAGAAATGAACGTTGTAATTAATGATCTTTCCTATTACAAAAGCAATCTAACGAAATTGTCTTCGAAAAAAACCTTCCTAACAAAAATAATATTTATCTTGACAAATTACTGACACAATCAATGAGAAATATTAGGAGTCCATTACGACTTGAAATTAGAGACCACTAAACAGAGCTTTAGGGCGAGATTCCGACGGACGCGTTTGAATCTCGGTTTTATCAATTAAAATTTGATTATTGTTGAAAGAGTGAATTTTTTAAGATCATTTACTAGATAATTAGACTTGAGAAGTTCGTATGACGTTTATACCTACTCCATATAGTCCTGATTTTTAATCTAGCTTATGCTAAACAGGCTGTGTTAACGGCATGTCGTAAGGGAATAACGTAAAAAGGTTCATTAATCGTGTCCAAAGGGAAATTTAAATCTTCTTACTAAAATAGATTGTCGAGGGTGCTTAATGATATCCGTAATAAATTGCACGCCGTTAAGATATTATGTTCATTCTATAAGGAGATAAATCATTTTAAGATGATTTTTCAACAATTTTTCTTTCAAATGTTACGTTATTTATGAAAGAAATGCACAGTTATACCATTATAGGATCCACGTACCATTTTTGGTGTACTTCTTTAACTATAGGGCAATCAAAACTGATAGGTAGCAAAACTGATAGGGTAAAACCGATGGCAAACCAATCAAATCGACTAACTCCAACAATGAAACTCTGGAGAGCAATTCTAATCGAATAACTCCACACTGTTCAACTTCTGACCAATTTTAAAACAACATGGCCTTTATTTTACAACTTTAGACTACAGTAAATTGTGGTAAAAATAAAAACATTATCAATTTATGATTCACATCAAATTTAATACACTTGTCCAATTTGCAGAAGTAACGTTTTTTGCACTACGTCTTGAAATTAATTAAACAAATACAGTTTTAAAACTTAAAACAAAATACATTAACCAGTAGCCTCCATTTGTATCGCGACAATATTATTAAGACCGTTATTTTGTTAAAAACCGAAATTCGTGTCCAATAATTTTGTTGAAATCACGAATTACGTTATTAACACAAAAGTGGTGCAATCAAAGTATCAATCAGAGGTTGACAACACGATTGGTTCTGTTGACTAGCTTCGGAAAAAAATACACAAGTATTAAATGTAGATTATGTTACGCATGAATAATGGCAAAAGTAATTTTAAAATAGGTTCAGTTTTTGAATGTATTCGCTACCAACATACAAAAATATCTTTTCTATCTCTATCTACTCTTCTTCAAACGTGTAGATTTTTAATCTGTAGCCTATTGACCTATCGACAAACACTAGTTGTGAAAAAATATGAAAAAACATTTTCGTTCTTAAATAAAATGTACCGTAGTAAAAAACAATTGGTGATTCCTGCCATAGTCTTACAGTAAACGTATTGATCCGCAGCCACGGCTCAAACCTAGATTCTGGGACACTTAAAACAATATAAAATCAACTGCTTTTGAGATCAGTCACGATTCTAAAAATATCAACTCTAAGTTATTTCAGAATTTTAAGTAATGGTTGAAGCTTTATTTAAAACTAGCTGTTTCCGTGCGACTTCATCCGCGTGAAATTATAAAAACTGTATTTCATCGTTTACCTACATTTGTCAAATTATCAACTTATGGTCTCTTTCCCATATTAGGGTTTTTATCCAAAATATTTACCCTCAAGTTTAATGGTGTGAAAATATATGGCCTAAAGCATGTCGTAAGTGTAGGGCATTCATTAAAAAAACAATTATTCAAAAATGCTGTAATTGCTGACATCTTAGGCAACAAAGAAGTGTGTGTTTACGCTTTATTATATTAGTATAGATTCTAAACACCAAACAAGTAAACTTACAACATTTGGATAAAAATCATGTTATCTGTATTTCAAAGACAATTAGACAATATGTTTATGTTTATGTACAAGTTTTTCGACAATGGAAACCGACGAAGGTTACAAATAATTTAATAACTTTGATTAAAAAATGTTTAATAAAAAATGACAGAATAAACTTCATATGATATTTCCGACCCAGATCAGTGAGCGGAAATTACGGATTTGCATTTCACAGGTTGACTGCACACTTTTTATAATTCTTCCACATTTATGCATTTGCAAATAGAATAGTCGGTTTTATGAAATTTTGTACAAATATTGGAGTACACCTTTTGCAGATCGAATGACCAAATTTTGGCATGGTCATATTACCACTGATTGTATCCTAACAACCCTAACTAATTATTTCGCCTAAACTCGGAATACTTTTATTGAGGCATCTATGCATCCCCCTCATTCCCCTATTAAAAACTGAACCAGCATTATTTTTGCTATTCAACCCCACGGCGCACTTAACGTGTGTGAACACAATGTTATTATTTTCTCTTACTCCCACATTGAAAGTTCCAGTCCCAGAGATCTCACCTTATCCCAGCAATTACAAAGCACTTCACACAGAGTGCAAATTTACAGAACCTATGGAAGTTTTTCTTGAATCCTTTCTTACTTAAGTGATTAGGCTGTAATCTATGATTAGCTACACTGTGGCTCGCACGCACAATCGTAGGGTCAGTACTTATGTTGCGGAACGTAATTGGTTACCGGCAAACGTAATTGCGATTGCCTAGCGACCTTTTATTTATTTATTTCTTATTATAAAAGGATTACTTCGTAACAATGAACTTGAATGTTTCACTTCCCTTTTAAAGTTACGGTACATTTCGGATGGGTTGTATTTATTATCTTACTAATATTCAAAAAACGAAAGTTTAGGTGGATGTAAGGATCCATGCACATAAGGAATCTCCAGAACGGCTTAACGGATTACGATAAAAAGCAAAGTTATAGAGCACAATCTGGAATATCACAAAAGCTTAGTTTTGTTTATTAAATTTAGTTTTTTTTTTATTTCCGCGCGAACGGAGTCGCGTGCGAGAGTTTATCTAATTATGAGAGCTTATCTGTTTATAGTCTATATTAATATAATAAAGCGTAAACACACTCTTCTTTGTTGTCTAAGACGTCAGCAATTCGCAAAACCCTGCAGTTCGTCAAGCTTTAGGCTATATATTTTCACGCCATTAAACTTAAGGGGTAAATGTTTTGGATAAAAATTCTAATGTGGGAAAGAGACCATAAGTTGGTGCCAACATCAAGGAAAAAAGATTGCCATGGTTTGCCACATGTCATGTCATTTGACATTTGCAATTGAGAAGTTGACAAATGTAAACAATAAAATAAAGTTTTTATAATTCCACGCGGATGGAGCCGCAAGGGAACAGCTAGATAGTAATAAAATCAAAATACATATGTGTGCAAGACAGGCGTGCATAACTTTTTAAAGTAAATCCACGTTATTGAACAACCGGTTCATTGTAAAAAGTAATACAGAACAACGAATTAAACAATTTTAAGTATTGATTGGAAACGTTTATTTATTTTTTCTCAATAATTTAACTTACATTAAACTTAAATATAAAACAAGGAAGACATAGGTTCTAACAAATCAACGTTTATATTTACATAAATTACAATAGATACTGGTTTCTATACATTTGGAAGAACTCATCGCCAACTAACTGGACAATCACACTAGTAATTTTATTTTCAAAAAGTATATCATATTGACACTAAGGGCCGACATACAAGAACTGCATCAAGCAGTCAGTACCGATAGCTTCAAGTAACGTTCGCAATACACAGACCGTAAATTGCAGCCGACGGAATTCATACTGGCCGTACACTAAGGAGCTGACTGCTTGAATCAGTCCGTGTACTCGTATGTAAGTCCTTATAAATGTCGAAAATGTTCGAAATAATATACTTAAAGGTATTAAAATATGGCTTCAATTCAAATAACACATCATTTTACACTTAACATAATTAAGAACATGACTTGGTCTCCGTCGCGCTAGTGGAAGACTGGAAGCAACTATTGTAAACGTGGGTTCCCACTGCCGATATTAATGTACAAAAACATAGTGTTAATGAGAGACAAGAGAATGCTTTATATAAAATCCTGTATATAAGTATCGGCCGTGGCTTCCCAGTAATATGGCAAGTAAAAAATTAAAAATCATAAAATAATTAAAAGATTGGAATGATCTCTTTACAAAATATTTACACGATATAACAGAAACAATGATTTAAGGCTACGTTATTTACATTATTTGCATTTATAGTGCGTCTCTATCACTCTATGTCGGCACAAAACTGCAATAGATAAATATTAATATAAAAAAAAACATGTAACGAAGGATCTCGCTTTCAAATAAACATAAGCCCATATTTACATCGCAATATTCTTGCCATAGGAGATGTCTTATGAAATATTTTAATAAATTAATATAAGTTTGTAATATAAAATTATTACAGTTATACTAATTTTACATAAATGTACAGTCAGCTTCATAAATATGTAAACATTGACAAAGCTTCAGAAACTTGATATGGCCTTTGTTTTCAAAAATTGCAGGCACATATCCGTGACGTTCCTACCGAAATGTTAACAAATGCGTGGATACGTATTTTTGAAACTGATGGCCTATAGGAGTTTCCAGTTTTTTTTTAATTGTATACACATTTATGCAGCTGACTGTACATGTTATTTTGTCATTATTTCGGCGTTTACATCTTATGGTTTATATATATTATTTCACAAACGTATTTCAAGCTAAGCAAAAACAGAAAATTATTTTTTCTACGACTATTACGTTTTTTATATGCATTAATTTGTACTAAACAGGTAATGAGCAATGACACGACAATGTCCTGAGTTCAAAACAGTGTCATTCGATAGCGATATCGCTTATAGAATTGTCAAAATGTGGAAATACATGACAACACGTGACAATAGGAATAAGCATGTTTCATACATATTCGACTTTTAGATTAGCCATGTCGCTAATTGAATGTAACTTTGTATTTAGGACAGTATATCGGATATTTGTATAATTTTAAAGAATACACGATTTAAGTACCTCGTAGAATCACGTTGTTGTTTAGAATCGTACCCGTGTTAAATTCAGTCCTTATCACCTACGAACCTATAGGTATCTAGTGTGGGTTCAGGCAAGCAATACCCGTGGTACGTGCGGATGTCCTCGGCGGCGTACGTGACCCCAGGGAGCACGCCTGGTTCCGTGTGGTGGCGGGGGCACGTGTGCTCGCGCGGGCACTGGCAGATCGTACTGGCGTTGACCTCGTCGATCTGCTCGTGTCGCCGACGTACACTGAACAACTTGCAAGGCTCTTTCCTCGAACACCGCAATCTCTGTAAGTTTGAAAGGAAAATTAGCCTCGTTCAGTTCGGATAAAAATGCAAAAGATTGCCTTAAAATATATGGCCTTATTATAGGAATGCAATTCTAGTCTATTAATTTAGTCTTTTAACCATTAACGCCACTTTACAGGGGCACAGGTTTTGTCTCAGACTTTTCTTAGCGGAACTTATTTAAACGTGATAGATAATGAGGTTACTGTCGTGGATCATAAACCTAACGGTGCCAACGCGACCTCCCAACATTGAATTACTTAGTAACACTTAGATAATTATAAACATGTTTAATGACTTTTTTATTTTAACATACAATCAAACATTCCAGCGGAGATAATTTATTACGTCAAAATATTCTATTAAATAAAAACAGCGCCATCTTTTGGTAGGTAATGAGATACTT
Organism: Papilio memnon; assembly: GCA_003118335.3. Classification (NCBI taxonomy): domain Eukaryota; kingdom Metazoa; phylum Arthropoda; class Insecta; order Lepidoptera; family Papilionidae; genus Papilio; species Papilio memnon. The sequence continues at coordinate 2,604,771 of LD688930.1, read as the reverse complement.
ACGCTTAGTGGCGAGCACGCGAATTGATATTGATTCCCAAGTTCTCCGCTAGCTGTCGTGTAAGAGAGTTTCTTGAGCAAATACGTCATAGAGGCTTTCGGGCAATGACAATTGACGATCTGCTGCGTTGCGTTGGTGTCGGGGAAGGAGTATATCGTCCAGGCGGCGTCCTTGAAGTATCTGCATTTAGGCAATCTCTTAATTGGCTCACACGTTTTGTACAATGTCGTTTTGTCAGACAACGTATGGTTGTCATCTGCTGACAGCTCACTGGAAATAGAAAAATAAATTGTTTAACATTTTGAATATTCTCTCCAAACGGTCCTCTGTTCTTTTACAAAAATACATTTGTCATCTCTTTTTATCCTTGAAAAATAAGAGATAACAATATATTTTGTACATGTATCATTCATGGAACTTTGTTATCTTGTTTGTAGATATCTTAAAGCTTAATGATTCTACGAATTATTGTGTTTGTTGACTTGATCGCAATTGGTATCTACGAAGACAGATGTTTGACTCGACACACTGGTGTTATATTCAAAGTAAGTCTATGCTATATATTTTTATCTAAAGCCCGCTACAGACCCTCAGTTCTACTGTTCAGTTAAAAATGTCAGAACTGAGCGTATGTAGCGAGCTTAAAAGTATAGTTTGATAAGGAATGTGATAGTTATAGTAAAACTGATAAAAATCCTATTACTTCCCATTTCTGTATGTTTTTTAATAATATGTACTGCTTTTCTATATATCTAACGCAATATAAAGCAATATTATTCCCGGTATAGAACAGTCAATATTTATTTACCTGGAGCAAGGCTTGTGTCCTAAACATCGGCATTTTCTTTCGATCCACGGCTGCGCGGCGTCGTATAGGTCGGCCTTGCTGCACACCTGCCGCGCGCGGCACTCCGGCAGATCTTCCTCAGACATCTGTAACACAATTCAATACTATAAGTATAACATCCCACACGTCTTCTCTGAATCATGAATCTCCTAATCCGAATCAAAAATCCAACTAAAAACACTTTTAGAGCCGGCGCACACTAACACGGGACTAAACTATCGCACAACTGTGTGCGATTGTCGATTGTTTCGCAGCCAATTCAACTGTTTAGTTGCACAACTAACAATCGAGTAGTGTGCGC
>LD688930.1:2583073-2593617 GCA_003118335.3 Papilio memnon | reverse complement strand
ATCCACGTGCAAGAGGTCTTCTACTAACACTTTGAACATCGGAACATTTTATATAAAAAGATAAAGGTTTCACCAATTCTAATTAGACTTATTACCTCTTGTTTCTAATTCGAAAATTGCTTAAAATCAAGAATTTCTTGTCGTTTTCTTCATAAAATGTTAAAGTAAAATCCAAGTTCAAATTAAATGTCGATCTTACGATAATAACAAACTGTGTAAAATTTACGTAATTTATTTATCTAATCTTATCAATTTATTCGTTAGATAAGTATCATAAAATTATATTATATAATAATACTATGAAAATACGTAGTTTTGTTGTTTGTATATTAACCAAGTCTAAAGTCACAGTAGTCAGTGTACACGCGCAACATAGCTATTTTCGCCCACACACGAGTATGACCTTCTTCATCGTATGACATATTTTCAGAATCATCTTTAGCAACGTCTATAGACAAATAAAAATAAGTCTTTGATAAGTAATAATATTTAATTTTTTATCTCTGATTCACGGGCGAAAGCTAGTCTTAAAGACATTAATGTTCCATGCTATCAGGCGACTCGCCGCTCGCTCCGGCGTCCAGTTCACCTTGCCGTTTATAACTCGTGGCGCAATGAAAATATACCAAGTATAAAATTTTTGCATCCTACGTATCGATATGAAGGTTTACCTCTGTAGGTAGACGTAGGTAGTATATCCATTAATACTAATAATATAAAGTGGATAGGTTTGTATTTTGTATGTATTGAAATAACTCAAAAACTGCTGGGCCGATTTTTTAAAGTCTTTCACCGTTAGAAAGGTAATTTATCTGTAATAGGCTATATTTTTTATTATTTTTTAATTTTACGCCTACGAAGTCGCAAGCAACAACTACTATTTTATATTTAACACTAGTGATCCTCCCCAGCTTCGCTTGAGGGGTTCAGAAATGCCCGGTTTATTAATGTTTACTTTAGTTGTAATAAAATGTAACCTGTGTTACTCAGTGATAATGTAGCTTTCTAATGGCTAAAGAATTTTATGAAACAGCCCAGTACTTTATAAGTTTTTAATGACATACAAAAATACGAATCTTTCTTCTTTATAATATTAGTATAGACTAGTTGAGTTCGACATGTGTTACAATGCCAAAGTCATAAATAACGCTAGCGGTGTAAATAATCTCAAATATAAAAATGAATAAGAGTCAAGCAAAGATAACACGGAGGTTTATCCGTGTTTTAGAGCGGACAAGTCTAATGCAGGCAAGTTATGCGAAAAAATATGCGACATGTTAATACGTCGATTATAATTCACACAGCGATCGCGAAAAAGCGGAACCATGGTCATTGGCATGGTGTAGAGTCGCGCGCCACGAGAGAGCCGCGTCGTGGGAACGCGCCTCTTGACACCATGCGTATTTTGTCTTTGAATCTTAAGAGACAGGACCTGTCAAGACCGCGCATTCCACTGTCAAATAAAATTATCAATAAGTTCTAAAATTGCTTGTGTACTCGTTTTATGTGTGTACGTTGTTGAGTTAGTAAGCGTTCATAAAGTCGTTTTGGTTTTACTTAAGTATCAGTGTCCCAAAAAGTGGGAAAAATTATTTTGTGCAATGGCGGAACTTTGCCTAGTCCAAATGTTTATAGTCAATGTATCTTGTAGATATCACACGTCCACTTTATTATCTATCTTAATACGTATTCCAAAAGTGTTTTTAAATTAACGACTTTTTAATTAATAAGCGATAATTTTGTCATTAATCTGGAAACTTAATATCACTGAATACAATAACAAAATTTAATAGACTATTTGAATACTAATTTGAAAAACATAATGCCTGAGAAGTGTTTTAATAAAACTTTGATGGATCGTATTTCTAAGAAAAACATGTCGAAAATTACTTTTAAAAAATATAACCATTTAACTAATCATTCGTTAAACATTTTTTAAAATAACATTTTTTCTTTTTTATTTGTTCCAACGAACAAAGGAATTTTCTCAACAAATCCGATGGCAATGCCTGTGAAATAGTCCGGTATGTGAGGTTGTCATGTGTGCGAGCCGGACGCGACAGTTGCAGAGCTTATTAAAAATGTCCGGGATAGCGGACTGCCGGACGTGCTCGCCTCGGAAGCGGGAGATAACTGCGTTGTTAACGGATAGGTATATAGGCCGCAACGGACCGAAAGCAGAGAAAAAACGATGACCGCTGCTTTACGGACGAGTTGCGAATTTCCGAGTTACATAAATGCATTTCCTCTTTTGTTATGCTGACATATGACCCTTTTCTATATCTATACTAATATTATAAAGAGGAAAGATTTGTATTTTTGTATGTATTGAAATAACTCAAAATTACTGGGCAGATTTAAAAACCACGTTATCAGTAACACAGATTGTATTTTTTACTATTTTTTATTCCACGTGTAAGAAGTCGCGAGCAACAGCTAGTGTTTAATATTTGTAAACTGGGAGACTGTTTCCAGTAATAACTGTCGACGCATGGTGTCACCAAAGTTAGTTTCTTCGATGTACAGTCTTTTGTATTTAGCTTAAATAAGTCAAATAAGTATGCTGCCCACGTCCACCCAAAGACTAAATATTTTGACCATAGAGTAATTAAAAAAATAGTTTTATTAATTTTAATTTTTAATTTCACATTTTTTGCTAATTTAAAAACTATTTCCAGAAAATAATAAAAAATAAAAAATTGCAATTATAATTGAAAAAATCAATGAAAATTGATCAAATTTCACCGTTTTTTTTTTTAAATAACTTAGGCGTTCAATTTTAATGTGATGTACATCATATGGGTGACATGTACAAATATAATATTTACATTTTTATAACGCTGATATAAAATTGTAATGTAGAAAATACTACAAATGTGAACCACAGTTGATTAGAATCCATTGAGAGGAATCACTTCCTGTTACTTAGTGCGCTAACGAGCCTCATGGAGCGAACGAACGCATTGCCTCTGCTCTTGACAAATACATATTTATTTGATGCATAAGGATTGAGGATATATTAGATAATCAGTTATAACATTTCGTAATTTAGGTAAGATACGGTTATAGGTTAGTTTAATTGGTTATATGTCTAAATTACAATTGTCAAAAAACCAATGTTTGAGTTTCGATAAAATTTAATGGAACATTGAAATATTCTATACAAAAAATATGTATGGGTCAATGGTGTGAACACGTCCTTTTACAGTTCATGTAATTGTAAATGGAAGTTAAAATAAAACACTTGAACTTTTTAAATGAAATGTTGAGTGAACGGTACTGTGCGGCGCCGGACCGGGCCGAGCCGACTTGGAGATGACAAATTCCATTCCAGAGCGTTCCTCCTCCAGCGAGTCACACAATGAGCGCGCCGTCGCAACGGGACTGGCACGCACTACAACCTCTCACTTATTTGTTTTCGTGGAATATAAAAACACGTTAAGGCTCAGTGGAATCTCTCAAACCGGATGCTCGCGGCCGCCGGAAGTTCCCCCTTAATCTCAAAATGGCCACGGCGAATGATTTAACAGAGCAAGAATTTTTCTAGTCGACTGGCCACTAAATATTTTGTGAAACGATCGCGTGGGGGCAAACTTTTTTGGCTTATTTTTTCACATCCGCGCACGACCGCGAGCCGCCTGGCCGGCTGTGGTCATCACTAAACCACTAATTTCCCCACTCTCTTGAATAATTTAGAACATGGTGCTTTAGGGACTTTCAAAACATATTCTTTTCAAAAATATTATATTATAATATAATACATTTGAGTGTAAAGGTTTTACTTTGCCGTATACCTCTTCAAACAAAACGTGATAAGTCAGAATAGCGTAGTATTATTATTTATATTAATTAATTATGGCAAAGGAAGTGTCAAATTTAACACCATAGTATCGAATGCAGAGTAGAATTACAACAGCATCAGCTAGTTAACACGTGTGAATACAGCCGTTTGTAATATAAAGTCTTTGTTCAATTAAATTATGCTATGCATTATTATTAATTTGAAACATAAGCAATAAAATTCCAAGAAATTAATGTCTTTAATATTTTTGTACTGTCAATTTTAAATATTAACAAAGTAATGTATGGAACATTATAAATACGAAAGCCGGGCTTTGGTTTCAATATGTTTCTATACAGATATTTCGGCAGTCGAAACGCGCTATTATACTACACGTGTAATACACGAGTCACATACAGACACGTGCCACGTCGGGCATCGAATCGCTGACATGCTTATGGAAGATTAATTTGTTTTCAGGAAAACTTTCGTATCGTTAGATTTGTATATTTCTCGTTACGTTATTAATAAGCTTATGTGGTTATACAGATATTGCTCTGACTCGTGCCGCTTTTATCCAGTGGGACGTTTTGACTAGTAAAAGTTTAAAGATGCCTTCATGTCAGCTCGTAATTACCTTCTTAATCATGTCTTTGCAAATGAGTAGGCTCATTTCGGGTGTACGAAAACGTGTAGGTATCGCCAGAAAATTGTGCTTTGCGCAATGTCTTGCTCTACTAAGTTAAACTGGCACATTACCAGGCTATGCCATACATTTATTGTCTATTCTATCACAAGCATGGTTGATAAGATCTAACTTATGGTATGTACTAAAAACCTTGAATATCTTCAGGTAAGCTATACGGCGCGCTGGGGCGGCGTGGAGGACGCGTGGTGGGCGGCGACCTGCAGAGTGGTTCTGCGGCGTTCCGCGTGGCGGCGCTGCTGCCCGTCGCTGAGAGCTTTCGGTTCGCCATCGACCTGCGCACGCACACCTCCGGCCTCGCCGCGCCGCAGTTGCTCTTCAGCCATTGGGAGGTAAGACATTTCTTGGCCAATTTGTATCAAAAAAAGTTTTTCTGCTTTTTTTCGACGTATACGAGAGTAAAAACATAAAAACAAAATAATAGTGACCTTTGTTCCCAGATCGATATTTAAAGAAAATCGTTTTACTAATATAGTATTGCATTATCTGTGATTTTTACAAACTACTAACGCCATGTATTGACGTATCACATGGCCCATGAAGTAAAGGTTTACTAAGATCACACAACGCTAACTTTTTATATAAAAACATTAATTTCAGGTGATCAACATAGATCCGTTCTGGCAGCCGCGCACTGACGAGGAGTACCTGCACTGGGGAGAGAAGTGGGACGGCGTCAACCGCGCCAAGGCGTACGTGGACGCGGTGCGCGCGCGCAAAGGACTCGCCACCGACAGACAGCTCGTCTTACACGCAGAGAAGCAGAGGACACTCTCCAAGAAGAAATAACACACTAGAATATAAATATTCGATGTAACACGAAGTGTCATGTTTGACGCTGTACCACTATCATATGTGGAAGGGCATATAATTTTTTGCTAAACATCAATCTACATCGAAGTTGATTTTATATAAAAAACGGATAGTTTATGAAATAAATGCTTCATAAAATAGACCATTATCGTAAAACTGCGTAACAAATTTATCCTCCCGATCGTTCCCTTCAAATGTTTATTAAAATTTCGTTAGTTATTTGTGACCTAATTAATAGAAACTATGATATATGAACAAAATCTTAAGATTTTATCAAATGTTGAAAAATGTTATTCAAATTGTTTGTTGTTGAACGAGTAAAGTATTGTTTCTTTACGCTTGTTTATAAAGTTGCATTAAGATGTAGGAAGTATTAAAAATTGTAAGAATTTGTACGTTTCTATTTAATTAAATACATATGTTGAAATACAGAAATTTTATTTATTACGATCTGTTCCCGTGCGACTTCATCCGCATGATATTATAAAAAACTTTATTTAACCTACATTTGTCAAATTCTCAGTTGCAAATGTCAAAATCCAAATGCACAAATAACAAAGGCCTTTGATAACAATTACCGTTACTATGGCAACCTTTGTTTCCTTGATGTTGGCAGCAAGCTTATGGTCTCTTTCCCACATTAAGGTTACCAATTTATTTACCCCCTAAGTTTGATAGCGTAAAACACATAGCCTAAAGCGTGACGTAAGTGTAGGGTTTTTTATTAAAAAAATAATTATTCAAAAATATGCTGTAATTGCTGACATCTTAGGCAACAAAGAAGTGTGTGTTTACGATTTATTATAAGTATAGATAGATATAGATTAGTGTTAAGTATGATAAGTATAAGCCCTTAGGCCTAATTTTGTATGAGAGCATTAAAAAATCTGTAGTTAGGGGAAAAATCGTTAAATAAAACAACTATCCAATATATCAATAATGTATTTACATTAAATAACAAACAACCCATTTACTGTATTTACAATTTTACTTCTACAACAAATTAAATGTAACAATATTTTTTATAAATAAACAATACAATGAAATAAATCATCTGGAAAACATGACATTTTTTCTAAACAAAATACTTGTCACAAAATAGATTATTAGTTTTACTAAATACTTGGAAAAAAACATCAATTCTTGACTATATTTAACAATATTTGTTACAGTTTACACGAAATTTCATAGTTAAAATCAATCATTTATAATTACTATTCGGAAATTAACGCATAAATTTCAAGTAAATATAAAACAAGGAAATACCATCAAAAGAGAGCTTACCACCATTTAAATTGATTTTAATTGTACTCATTAATAGATAGATGGCGCTGTAATGAAATTGTAAAACAAAGTTATATTAAAACAATCAAGGAATTAAATTGTCAATTTTCGTAGACATTTTTTTAAATGTTTTAAACCAAAATATAAGCTACAAAATTCGTCAAATGAACTTGGTGAAAATCAAAGTATTTAGTATGACCAATTTATCCTATTGGCCAAATTTCTAATATTAACAACTTTCCCGGCCGTACACTTAAATATTCAAATCTTTCAATTTCAATAAGTAAGGAAAAAAACCTTGATCTTGTTTCAAAAGTATCAGAGAATTATAATAATTCTATAGTAAATCAACCAAAAACGTTCATAGCCTGACCAGAAATATAAAAACCCTCCCCCATATTGCGGAAAAATATGGAACTAATCTTTTAGGTTAAATGAAGCAATTTAAAGCGATCTGAAGTCAGATTTTTATAATCTTGGTTAACCTATACAATGTTTTTGTTTGAACATTTCGTTTTTAAAAACCCACGGTTAAACTGTTTGACAAGAATTATTTTAAATGCTTTCTTTTTACATTGCAATTGTTGTAATTTACCTAAAAATATAACGTGTACGATCCGCTGTTACATTCTACAGATTAAATATTGTACAACCTTGTCTATAACTAATGAATATTTCGAATTATCTAAAGATTTGTCTTTGGCAATATAGATCCGCGAAATCACGTAGGAATATAAAATTTAAATGATTTTGGTTAAAATGGTAACATTATTGTAGTTCCCAAAACAAACCAACCTGCCCGGTTGTTCCCATCACCGAAACATCTACATAAATAGATAGCTTAACCAAAAATATAAAAAATTCTCGCCATATTGCGGAAAAATATGGAACTAATTTTTTGGACAGATTAAAAAGTGATGTAATAATGTAATGAAGCATAAACTGCCGGGATTTTTATATTTTTGGTGAAGTTATTTTTTTTTCATAAAAGATATTTTTGCAGTTGTTTCAGTAATAAAGTCACAATTATCAACTAATCACATGATCGATATTGCACTAAAATTCTTTAAAAAGAAACCGTAAAATTACAAATATTACAATAAATGTACATGAATAGTGCGTTAACTCAAGAATTACCGCTGTCGAATTATCGACCGTAAAACTAACGCGATAAAGTTGAATTTGCTTCGCATTAATACATTTTTTTTACTTTTTACACTTTTAAATTAAGTACATAGCTAGTGACATGAAAACATTACTTGAGCTTTGCTATAGACTAGAATGATATTACAATAGGGTATTTCACTATTTTAATAATTAAATTTAAGCACGGAAATGTTTAAAACATTTATGTCAATGTTAGGGCGTAGTTTAATCCCCCGGGGATTCCCCGCATGCTTTATATCGACGAATTGCACCCTGATATACAAATGTCAATCAACAAAGAAATAAAATTTAGTATTAAAACTGTCTCTAGCTATTTTCAACTGGAATCGGCAATCTTAGAATTCCTGGCGTAGTCAAATGAACATATTTTGTTTGATAAAACATTTCCTAGCAACACAAGTATCTGTTGGAATGGTCAGCGGGAATGTTTGCATTTGGTTTTTAAATATTCGTTTCTTCAGCTTATTAAGAATCCGACTCGAAGGACCAATTTTTTCATAGTAAAATACCCTATTCTATAGAATAATACAAATGACAATAATGTTATCGTGAAATTATTAACAAACGGATACCGTTAAAAACGGATTACAATTACAGAGTATGTTATTGGCAAGAATTATTTAGCACAAGTAGACTTTTGCTATCTGACGGCAGTTCACTGGGCTGTCTAGTTATCGCCGGAGTGTCAATAAATCTTACGTTTTACTAGCACCATAATAATACCGCTGTAAATAAAAATGGAAACTTGTGGAACTAAAGCAATTTGATATAATCTAAGAAAAAACTCAACACGGATTCGAAGTTAGGAACAAGTATTCTTTCTCTGTCGCACATTGCAATGATCTATCCGTCTCGCTCACAACACCTAACTTCAGACAATTTTTAACTCAGCACTTGTATGGTTTAGCTTTTTTATTTCTAGTTAAATGATTGAATTGGAATGAATAATATTAATTTCCTCGCGACGTATAAACTTGGACACTTATTTTACAATGAGAATAAAACGCGGGAACTTAGCGCGGTCACCCATCCACCATTTATCCTACTTTGTGTTTAACACAAATGCCTCAGAGGCAGTTTCCTGCTGATGACGTCACGGCAATAAATACCGAATATCTTTGGGTATTAAAATAAGGACTATTTAAAACTATAACCAGTTCACATATAGTTATTTTTGATTCTTTTAAGCTAATGACGAGCGGAATAAAATAAATGCGTGTTTGTTAATCGATGTCAGATCCGGGAAAAAGATAATTCAATTAACGCTATTGTTCTTTTATTTACATTTAAGGCTGATAAATATTGTACAATAACCATTAGAAAAAGGTTTACCGGTTTATAGAGCGTTGTCTCTGTCGCACACAGCACAAGTCACGTTTGAAGAAATCTAATATCTCTTTCTACAGGATATTGACGGTTTATTGTACTTGAAAAATATATTTTCCGTTAACCTGTAACAAATCTTTGATTTATAAATACCCCGGATCGATTCGATTTGACTACAAATGATAACTGTACAATTAATCGTAACTGTACAAGTGGGGGTGGGGGGGGGCGTGCGCTAACTGAAGGCGGTGTCGTTGGGCACGTCGTGTCCCATGTCAGTGAGGATCACACCAGACAATGTCTCCAGAGATTGTCGCACCTGAAACAAATCATACTAATATTATAAATGCGACAGTTTACGCATTAAACTTAGAGGGTAAATAAATTGGAAAAAAACCTACATGGGAAAGGGACTATAGGAGGTCATAAGCAGCATATCGCTATCTCTGTGCGGAACGCGCAAGAATGTGTGACAGAGAAAATCACCTCTCACTCACTCTCATTATAATTAACTATTAATTAATGTCTCTTCCGGATTGGTCAATAAACTTAGTTTTTAATTGGTGTACATATTTTAGCCAATAAGCACGTAGCAAATAAATTGTATAAATAGTTAAGAAATTAGAAAATACAGACATTACAAATCTGGACTCCGAGTGTTATTCTTCCCGCAAATATCGACAATAGTGAAAGCCCTACAAGCTGACATCAAGCTGTTACCATGGTAACGGTCATTATTATACAATGTCTAAAGCCTTCGTTGTCATTTATGCATTTGTATTTTGACATTTGCAATTGTAAATTTCACAAATGTGAACTAAAAAATATTTATTTCATAATTTGCTGCGGAGGCGCACGGAAACTGGTTCTACATAACTTCTAGACTGGTAGCCATCTTGCGCAATATGTCACATCTGGCATGATGGGTTTAGTTTTTTTTTAACTTTTATACAATTTGATACGTCTGCTTAGAGCCAGATACTAACGGACTGCCAGTTGCGCGACTATTACGACAAACCAGTAACTGGTGATCGCCTGTCTAGTGGATAACTAAGTAGTGTGCTTCATTGTACTAGTATGGCTATGTCACCTTGTCGAGCAGCAGCAGGTTGGTGGAGAGGAAGGCGTGCAGCTCGTCGGCGGCGCGGCCGTGCAGGCGCGAGCGCCACGCCACCAGCGCCGCGTACAGCTGCCCGCCCGACGACAGCCGCGCCGGCTCCTGACACATCAACATTAACTCAACATTTAGTTTTTTTACTTTTTATCATAAACTACCTGTTACTCGCGACTTCGTTTACGTGAAATTTAAAAATATACCTTATCTGCTATAAGGTATATTTTTAATGGTGAAAGAATTTTTGATATCGGCAACAAAAAGTACTAAGTACTAAGTACTTTTTGTTTTCAATGTCAAGTGCTTTTATTTAACTATAAGTACAGCACTCAGTACTCGATTTTCATTAAGAT
>LD688930.1:2561680-2573316 GCA_003118335.3 Papilio memnon | reverse complement strand
ATAGATAAACCTAACATAATTAAGATACCATAAACAACTTTGAATGCGGTAATAGCAGTAAATATGGTAAATATCTATGTAGGAATTGACTATTACAAGATAACCCTTATTAACAACGCAAGAACAATCAACGTATTCATTTATTTCATTCACAAAAACTTAAAAACAAATTTTCATTTCCGTACTATCCTACACAATATTTCTACCTTTGTATCATATACCTTGAAAAGTCGTAACATTAAATATTTTAAATTGACAAAAGATAGTGTAGTTAAATTAGTTAAGTGTGGAAGGTACACCGGTAGAGGTAGACCTAGAAAGAGATGGATGGATTGCGTGAAAGGTGACATGATCAAGAAGAGAGTGATGACTGAGATGACGTATGATAGAGTTATGTGGAGGACAAAAACCTGTTGCGCCACTACGGGAGTAGGATAAGGCGGAAGATGATGATAGTGTAGTTAAATTAAGAAGGTATCCATCCCAAAACTTCTTCTAACAAAGTCTAGATTCATCTAGACTTAAGTGGTAGTCGTGATGGTTATATTTACTTTTATAATTATTATGATTCCTTTATAAAACAAAACAAAGCACATCCCGTACTATTTCTTACAATAAGAAATACAAGAAAAAAAAATAACTTCAATGTTAAAAGCGAAGGTCAATTAAATTACGCCTTTTATTTGCACAATGCTGATTTACTAAAAAAAAGTAAAGTAAAGAGAGGTTTTTTTTCGGCAATGAAAGTAACGGATGGGAAAGTTACCAACTGCATTAATGGATTTAACTTTACCCGTAACTTATTTAAGATCAGACAATTACAAACAGCGCGTCTTTGATGGGTTAACCGAACAGGGAATAACATAGCGAGCACATAATTGTTTTGCTTAAATAAATGTATTAGATTCTGCTGTCTGTACCTGTAATTCGCATGAATCGAGGGCGAGTCGGGATCGAGTAAATTATCTATGTTGATTGGGCAAATGGGCACAACTCGTCTCGTTTACGTTCGTTACGTGCGTCAACTCTAACTACCACTAGTCGAATGAAGACGTAAGAAACCATTATTTAACTGATAAGGATGTGCTTTAACGGTAGAAACCAAAAATCGATCCTACAGATAAACCCGAAGTTTATTTCAATTACTTTGAAAGAGAGGGAGCATGACAATGGGTCGATCGCCTTCTAAACTATATAAAAAACTTTTAGAATAATATTGTAGCGTTTTGGATAGTTAAAGAAGCATTAATTAAAAAATAATGTATGTAAATTGCAGAGTTTTTTAATCGTTTTGCGACAATCTGTTGCAGACCACGTGTTCGCTCGTTAGATAGGACATAAAACACATGGCTAATGTTAGCATATGGTTAATTGCGATCGTTTTGCCTTGAATGTTGTGTACCACGGAAATTGTTACGAGTTAAAATTGTCCAGAGATACATTAAATCATTTAATGGAAATAAATTACAGGGTTCAGCAGCGCGTAAATATATTCATTACGTACTAGTTTTGCTCGCGACTTTACCCGCGAGTAATTAAAAAGAAAATCTAGTAATAACTATAGCCTATGTTACTCAGTGGTAATGTAGCTTTCTAATGGTAAAATCATTTTTGAAATCGGTCCAGTTGTTTTACAGTTTTTTCGTTGCATACAAAAATTTCATTTTCATAATATTAATGCAGTTGAAAAAAATAAAAAGATACGGACGGAGTAAATGTCTTTTGGTCTCCCCCTTTAATACCTTCCCAGATGTCCTTGTAGATTATTCAATGAGCCCATTCAAGTAAATCAAGTCCTTTACGATGGACGTTGATATTAAATTCCACATTCTATAGTCTGAAAATAAAAGCTCATAAAATTACGCGAGAAACCTAAGTAAAGAAAGACAGATTTTCTCACATTATTAGTATATTTTACACTGTTTTTCTCTACTCAAATTTACCTTTTTCCATACTATTACAATAGGGTTGAAAAATCATTGTTCAAGGAGTTTTTATATGTTTTTAGGTTTCAAGCAATTAGAAAAAACGAATTCAAATTATTGAATTTAGAACACATTTTTGATGTCATTGTATTTTCTGTACATCTTTTACCAATACACATGTCTATAAAACTTGTTTTTATTTTTAAACCTTTTACGCTATACATTTTGGTCCTTCGAGCCGGATGACAGTTTACAACAGAAGGGGAAAGTGAGAAAGGGAGAGGACAAAGCCATCAAACAAATGGAAATTCTAATCAGTGAGGACTTCTAATAAAATACATGCTGACAAAAAAGTCACGAACATATTGCGCCATCGTGATAGCGATAAAACAACACGCATAATTAATACAGTGTAATCCAAAATAAATAAAATTGTTGTTACATTGATTACAATGATTGTATAGGTACTCATAATAATAGTGAGAGTTCTGTTTGTTCATAATTCAATATTAATACTAGTAATCTTACTAAGCTATCCTAATATTATCAAGCTACATTACCTTTTCATTTTTATTTATCTACTAACTTTTGTCGACGACCTCATCTGCCGACGTGTTCTTCCAGAGTATGTTCTACATCTGTGCCAAATATCATCGAGATTCGATAAGCCGTTTTGGATACGTAGTAACTAACATCCATTCATACATTCAACTTACGCATTTATAAGATTTACATAAGTAAATCTATTTGTGTTTTAGATTTTTAGAGTAATTATGAAGACCCTAAACGAAACACTCGGACAGACGCTAGAAACCTGTTCCAACAATCCATTTTATATCAAACAACTATAATTATACCTAGTACAAAAACTTGTAAGAAATGTATGTGACGTTTGCGGACGTCGATTGGCACATCTTCTATCCTTTTTTAATCGATTTAAGATTATCTGTTACGGCTTTATTCTATCGTTACTATAGGACACACTGTTGTACATACAACACTAGTGGTATGGTTTGAATCCCTAATAAAATTAACTTAATGAATGACAACAGGTAGTACATTTTTTGTCTAATTCTTTAGAACAAGTTATATAAAAATATTTTCCAACACAATTAGGTATACAAACTATGGCGGCTAACGCATTAATATTCATAAGTAATTCTAAAGTTTTAGCTGAATGTTTGCTTATTATTTTAATTAGTCAAATGGTAAATACGCATTAATTTAATATTATATTATACGTTACTAACCACATATATTACATATTAAATGTACAATTACTAACACGACCTTGACATCTGTACACGCCAAAACAGGCCCCTGGTAAATTACTTTAAACACCCTCAACTGTACCTTATCCCGTCGTACACATAGTTCATCACCCGTATGACAGCCCAGGCGTTTTGTTCCTGCGAGTCTTGATAGGAGGGTGCCATGGTATCACATCACAGAAACAAACGCCTAACACACCGCACAACATTCAACAAACACGTTTTACTTAGATCGCAGTATAATGGCGACTGATTACCTACATCAAACATTGAGCCAATCATATTATCGTAGATTATCTATTACATTTAGTAATCAAATCCAGTATAAAGGGTAATGCGAGTAAGCTATCTTCGCTTCGATTCCCCGGCAGTTTTTAACTGCATTAATATATTGTAATCGCTGTTTTGTCAAGTAGAATGAAAATTATATCAAAGATCCTGTCCTCGGTGGTTTTTCCAAACAGTAACGACCTTAGGGGGCTTGAACAAAATATCGTAGAGGGTAAAAGTTGGCATCTGCGATTCCTCTGGTGTTGTAAATGTCCATATATATCGGATCAATATTATGCGATTTGAGGCACGTTTGCCCCTTTCTTCTATAAAAAAAACAAATCCCAGGGCAGTGAAAACTAAAATCAGCATCCCCGATAATTTCAGGATGTATGTAAGAATCTTTGTTCGTATTTCAGTGGTAAAAGTAACATTTGTAAAGTCTGGTCAAAAGATTATGTGTTTTGCAGATGTTTTCTTCAATAAAAACGCACTGTTCAGGTAAGTAAAGGTCTTTTAGTCATTGAATTATTTATAAAAACTCGCGGTCACATTTTCAACGGACATTTTTAATATTTGAATAATTCATCAGTTTATCGAATGCGTATTCCATATGAAGGTGACATATTCTAGAAAAAGTCAATAGCAAAAACTATGAAAATTTTACAGGTAAATACTGAATTAATACATTATGTAACACTTAGAGGATCTATCTCTGCATTGCTAGCCCCAAATGTTCTTTTTTAGTTGACAAAACGAGGGCCAAAGCAGAACTGATATGTAGAATTCTTAAATATATAGTAACTATAATTTATTGGTTAACCGCATAGATATCATTTATTTATTTATTATGAGGTTTAAACACAACATCGAACGTTAGGAATTTTATACGAAATAGTAGGTACGTTATATGTACGAGTAATAATAACCTAGATCTATATTTTTCCGGCCAGTGCGCACAATTTAAAACAAAAGCAGTTTTGAGGCAAACGACTACATAACAATGTGCACTAGATTACCACTAATCTACTGAATATTAAAACGTAAAAGTGTAAGTTGTCTCTAGCGTTCCGAAGTAGGCGTTGGTCTCCGAGAGATTCAATTAATAAAAAAATTAAACCATAGACTTGGAGTTACATCTCACTACCGAGGACCTTGGAGGTGGTATGAAAGCGCCTGAGGCCACAGAAGTGCAAATCCCGCGTTCATTGCTTATGATTATCGGCAAAGTATCTAATATTTCTGCTCATCGCAGACACAAGACGTGGTGGGTATATTGCAGATCGCATAGAATACGAAACTAAATGCTTACTTGTCGTGCTTGTGTGAGGATTGCCTCGGGTGGGGCTCCAGTTGTAGCGGCGTGGCGGGCGCGGAGCGCGGGGCGCCCCCGCCGCCCGCCGCGCCCGCAGCGCCCCCAGCGAAGTTCCCGGTTGACCTGCAAACAACACGCAACTGTAGCAATTATAAACAGGCCTGTACCGCAATTGAGTTCCGTTCGATCTATAGAAACCGAAGTAATCATTCTTCGGATCAATGGTATGGATCGATTATTAGGTTTTGCTGTGATAGTATTCTATCTAGTCAATGATACGTTCGATCAGAGATGACACTGATAACTTTTAGACACCTTGTCAATAAAGTAACCTGTAACAAGGCTAAGGCAAATCAACCTAACAGCACATCCGAACGATTTCACTCCAATTTTATAAAGTGGGATGAATTGTCGAGGTTCTTTCGAAGGTTGCTCTACTTCACTTTATTATAATTTTGGCGATAGTCTTTGGTCAACGTTATATACAGGTAAACTTGACTAAACTTGGCTCTTGGCCATCGTACTATCTGGCAAACTTAACCTCCAAATTGAACAGTTTTCATCGGCCAAAATACTAAGTTATGTCATGGTCGTTTTTGAAAGGTAACTTAAATTCTTGAGGTACCTAATTTAATGTGTAGACGAATGCATAATATAAATGATATTAGCAAGAAGTCGTACAGCCTCACACATCTTAAATATTATAATAATGTGTATATTTCCATTATGGGTCATCGATGTTTAACCTTTTGCCACAATATGATTAGATTTTTGTAGCCATTTTTTCATATTTAAGTAACCAAATGATTTTACGTGCGTATGAATCTTTAATTATATTTTGTCTTAATAAGTTGACATTTTTCGCCTAACTCACAAGAGTCACAGCGTCAAGCGGGACTGCAATCAGAGAGTCGAGTAGTGTCAACGCAACAGGCGAACACGAACACTAATTCACACGAATTAATATTAATTTAGAGCAATTGTCGTTTCTGATAAACTCATGAATGAAAGAGGAAAAGTCTCTCAGTATTGTGGGCATTTCCATGTCCTGATGAAAGGATAATAAGTGAAAACATCTTTCTAGAGCCAGATGAATTTCGCATGAATTGGAATTAACCAACTGCTATGATTATTTTAAAGGGAAAATAAGGTTGAATTGCGAAACACTGTTGTAAATAATCTCATCTTTAAATGAGTCACTTTAGATGAGTTTGTTCCTTTTCAATCATGTTTGAATTACGTTGAACATAATAGAAGTTTACTTTTTCTGTAATGCTAGTTTAACACGAGGACAGAATAGTGAGATAGAGCAGTGGAACCGAAACAGAACAGCACCGTTTGATAGAAAGTGTGCATTCATACAATAGGAGATAAGGATATCTACTGCTCTGCTCTAGCCCACTGTCCCGCTATGAATCTAGCATTACAGATGTGTGAACAGTCAGCGATGGCACCAGTGTGGCATGTGTGGCATGTATCGCGACAGTCGGTGGGAGTTGCGTGGGCGCGAACACTTGTCTATGACGTATAGTCTCAATGCCAATTGTATAGACGGCCTAATTATAAATTTATCGTAATTCAAGTCACGTGTAACATTTGCAAAGATTTGTACTTCAGCATTGATTTATTCATTCTTTAGTCAATGGTACCCCACGACATATTTAAAAGACAAAACCGCTGGCATTCCTTTGTTGTACGCACCATGAACGAACATCCTATTTGAACAACGGTGACACAGTTATAGCATATCAATAAAGATCTTTGTATTACATAGAGATGAATACAATAGGACGACCAAAGCCTGAATAGAACATCACGAATCATGAATAATATCGACAGGAACCAATCCGTATTCTTCACATCTAAAGATGTTATATCCAACGACACTGCAGTAATAATTTAGGATCTCAATTTCGGCATATTGCTTAGGATAATACGAGTAGATGTGTTCCATAACATTCGACGCGAAAGCTAAACTCAGACATTTAATGTAATTGGAGTAATGTTTATAAAATAACCTAGTACCTCCCTTTCTGTAACGTTCAAACTTCTTATTCTACTTTTAGTTGAAACAGTCGCGTCCTTTTAACACGATGTGGATAATAATTTGTGCAGCAATTTTATATATTTCATCACCGCAGTTCATTGGCGCTGTTAGTATTATAGTTTGGGTGAAATAATGAGTGACTGGTGTTAGTAAACGGCCCTGCGCGTATACTTCGAAATTAGTATCTAATATACTAGAAGGAATAATCAAAACTAACCATAGCCGTCAGTTTGTGGGTACATGAATAGACAATTTGAGAAATATGTCAAAACCATACCAAATTGAAGTCTAATCTCTACCTTTTTTTTTTCGCGGGTGAAATCTTAATAAAGATACCTTGTCCCCGGGTTGGGACTTGGTTATGTAGGCTTATACCTACTAAAACCCCTTCGGTGGCCATCCTCTAGTGCTACAAGTGGGGCTCCAGGATCTCCGGTGGAACGCACCGGTGCCCCACTACACTCAGCTATTGCGCTTCCCAGAGAGCATACGCTCCATTCTCTCTAACTCATCATCGTCTTCTAATCTCTACCTACCCACTTTGTTTCTTCGGCGTTTGTAGTGTTTATGTAGAGTGTTAATGTTTTACACACTCGGCCTTTGCCAACCTTTTCGATGCTAAAATCTATATCAGCATATAAGATAAACTTTGACAAAGTTAATATTATATATTATTTAAACAGTTTTTGTGTTCATCAGTGCTTGGTATTTTTGATTATTTTATCCTTTTAATGAACCGAGCCAAGCGCTTGAGGTAAACTCGTGTTAGATTGACTGGGACAAGCAGAATCTCTTTTAAACAAAACCTTTGTGCTATTTTACTTTCAACTCAACTTCAAAATGTTTGCAATACAGTCGAAATAAATAATATTTAATTAATTGTTTCTCTTTCTAATTTGAATGTTATAGAATTTGTGGCAGTTTTAACGCTCGGTGCGTCAATGACTGTGAAAGTTGAGCTTGAGGAAAAGCGTGTGATTTTTATGAATGCATTTCTTCAACAATCGACTTTTGTCTTATATGTGACAAAATGTATGAAAATAGAACATTTATGTAGAGAACTTGATAAGTATTTACATTAAAAGAGGTTGTAAGATATTGCAATGAACAATGACTTTGTGGTAATTAAAAAAAAAACATCTAAAAGCCCCGTAGACTACATCCCGCCTATAGTTTAATCGGTTCCATCTGTCAAAATCATATAAAGCCCACTATAGACGTCAGTTGCACAGTTCAACTGATAGTTAAATCACAACCATTGAAATGATCAGTTAAAACTAAACGTCTGCATCGAGCTTATAAAATCGGTGTAATGTGCGCACCTCCATACATGTTCATATTGATTAAACGCCCTAAACGTTCGGCCGATAAAGTCTTTAGTGTGGGGGGAGACTAAGTGAATATCTTCTTTAATTGTTTTTCAGAGAGTCGCGCCGAGAGATATTGCTAATGATCCGATGTTTGACGGTGCTGATACAATGTTGGAACACAAATCTTACGGTCTTCACTTCGAGAATAATCCGGATACTATAAAAAACAAGGAACAATCAGATAGCTCGTACGAAGTGGAAAAGAAAATTAGTGATAATGCTAAAAAGGTATTGTATTTATGCCCCTGTTTTGAGTACTACTAAAGTTATAATCTTATCGAAATAAAATACATAGTATAAAGTAATAACTGCAATAGAAAAAAAATATCCATAGCTGTCAAAAGACATATTGTGTACCAAATTCCTAATAAGCTATTCAAAACTTCTTGCTTTTATATATTTTTTAACATTACAAGTATATTTATACGTTGATTAAGATTTCAATATCCTGCAAATTTCCTGAACAACTAAAATCCTTATATCATTAATAGTGTTTATTTAATTATTTAAAATTTCAGTCGTGTGCTATCGTGGTACTTTCGAACATACAAAATCCAAACATGCATTCCTTACTGCGCAAATACAGATACGATTCAAACGGTTAGTGAACCTTGATCGATTATATTTCATTTACCCTGACGTCTATAATTAAATGAAATTTAAAATCAGGTGTGCTCATCCCAAGCAGCGTGAAGTACTTCGTTAAACTACCCAACGGCGTGCAATCCTCGACTATGTTGGTACCACTGCATGATAAAGCTTTTTCACCTTTAGGTGGTTTTGTAAGGTAAGACACACCACACACTTTACTGTTTTTTTTTCAAGTAAAAGACAACTTCAACATAAAATAAACGACAAATATCGATGTTTTAGGTAAATTTTAGTGTCTGTTAAACAATTTCGAATAGTTTTTCAAGTAAGCCTATATTATTTACTAGCTGTTGCTCGCGACTTCGCCCACGTACAATTAAAGAAATATAGCCTATGTTACTCACAAATAAATAACTTTTCAAACGGTGAAAGAATTTTTAAAATCGGCCCAGTAGTTTTTGAGTTATTTCAATACATACAAAAATACAAATCTTTCCTCTTTATAATATTAGTATAGATAATAATTATTCTTATTATTAATGTTTATTCTTTATTACCAGGTATTACAAAGAAGTGCCCCCGATACCACAGTCTTGGTAAAATATAAATCGTACTCGGTTTCATCAATTTTATTATTCCACGTGCAGATTTGTAAACCGCATTATTATACTTTTTTGCATATAACTGTTATGATATCCAGTGAAAATACGTATAAAGGTATTCCCTGTGAAAATAATGTAATAAAATTGTTTTTAAATGCCTATTTCTACTATTTTATTCATCTGTATATTTTATTAGCTCAGGATTTGTCGTGATTCTTTCTTATTTGTCACCTCTGGTAAGAAGATATTTTTACCTTGAAAATGGCACTCATGGTAGTTCATAAATTATACTTGGCAATTCTGCGTAGCGCCATAATGGCGCCATTTTGAAAATTGCGTAGTTTTATAAAAAAATATTGTCAACGGCACTATTTTTACCACATTAAAATAGGTGTATTTGCCAAATGTTCTAGCCAAAATTCTCCGACATACATTGGTCGTTGGAAAGACAATTATTAGCCGGGTATTATTAAGCTCGGTACACACCTTCAGTTTAATCTGAACAGTCGAAATGTACAATTAATATTGTGCTTTGTAGGCAAAACTTCAACTGTATAGTTTAACTGTTCAATCAAAACTGTGCAGTTTTCGCGAAACTTCCTGCCTCGCATAACCGCGTTGTGGAACGGTCTGTCGTCGGCGGTATTTCCAAACCAGTACGACTTAGGATCCTCGTTTGCCCCGTTTTCTTATAAAAATAAAGAAAAAACCGAAGGTGTGTATCGGGCGTTAATGCGTCAACAGCCGTCACTATCAAATGACATTACGAATTTAGATATATAAAAATTGATAATATCGTACCTCAAGGATATCAACTAATATCTCGTTCTTAAAACTAGATATCAGTTTTGCTATATTTCTGGCTATTGTTAGGTTTTAGAATAACCTAAATTCCTCTAAAATCTATATGAAATAAAATGTTTTTGTTTAAATACATGCTAAAAGATATACAAAGTTTACGTAACCGAAAGCATTGATAAAAAACCGGACTGGCTAGTACCGAACGTGTGTATGATAAAACATGTTTTTGCGCACACTCGAGTTATAACTTTAAATTAGTGATTTGAATTCTTCGGTCACACAAATGGCGCGAATCTTCGATCATGACTCCGCATACAACTTCAATAGATGTCGAAAAACCCATGACGTCACAAATTTACGAAACACAAAAGTAGTTTATAAAACGTTGAGAGACATATTTTCAAAGTATCGTCTGGTATCGGTTGAATATTCTTTTTTAACAGGCTATAGTCGGGTTCATTTTTTTTAATATGCAAAGCAGACAACGGATATGATTATCACGATTACCGACAATCATATGTATTGCCGGAGGATGTTGCTAAAAAATCGTATATGTATGAAAAAAGATTCAGGTATAAAAGTAACATTTGAAAGCAACAGATCTTTTAATTAAAAAAATAATTAAGAGTCCATCTACAATGACTTACTGCATGAGAATGGAACTAAATCTATGTATAGAGTAGTGCGTGTACGATACAAGCATCTAAGATACGTCAGCGAAAACGTCGAAACTTGGCAACCAGCCAACATCCCTACGCTCCAGTTTAAATTCATTACTAGTAACAAAATATTAACTGACCACATCGAGGAGTACACGCAACTCTGACAAGCGATGCTAATTTTGGTGTATCTCGAAATCGGCAAGTTATTTTTCGAGTTAAAGAGAAGAGCGATGGCCTTGTCGATGAGTTTAGTTAAAAATAACACAAAGTACGCGTTATACAAAATGCATTTACTAACTGCAAAGCACAGAAAAAGCTTGCATTGCTTTTAAGTTTCGTTCGGTAATGTTAAATTGCTCTCGGTAAAAGAAACTACGTCGATGCGTTAATTAAAACAAGACAATTGCAATTTTTCACTGACTTTTCCTGTTTTTTTAATAATATGATACAAATAAAGTACAAAATACAATGTAGAATATTTATATAACAAAGATTGTGAACGTGTATTGCGGAACAATATCTCCGCAAAGACCACCTACGACTTAATAGGGGCATCCGGCTATTATGACCGACTGTCAATGATGTCATCATAGACTAATAACGAGACAATACGATATCGAATCCAACACCATCTTTATTTTTCTTGTCACGATATTGAGACCTAAAAGAAATAATTTTCTACGTAATCTTTTTCTTGATAGCCAACTAATGTAGCCAACCCTTCTGAGGACAGTTCATTTTATAGAGATACCAAGAATAACGATCCCTTCACGAAAAACTCA
>LD688930.1:2551064-2561311 GCA_003118335.3 Papilio memnon | reverse complement strand
CTAAAGATAAAAAAGCTAACTGGGTATTTGAAATACGTAGATTTAAATAAAAAATAAGAAAACCCTCCAAACACTACCAAGCAGATTGTGTTCCCGACAACAACATAACTCACATTCAAAACCCAGAAGGTAGGCAGGGACCACGGACCTCCGTTTGCCTCAATCCCAACACACAAGTTAGTTGTGGTGTTCCCTTCAATGAAAGCTTTATCATTTAATTTAATAAATCCATTTTTAATCTGTGACCTAAAGATATCTCGCAATTACTCTTATCAAGTAAACACCTGTATCAATGTACACATATGGTAAGAAAAAACATCATAAACAAAGATAATCTAGCCAAAAGTTGCCACTATTTTAGGTTTATCTTATCCATACAAAAAGTTTATCATTTTATTATTCAAGTGGTATAGAGACAAAGAAATTTACAGCACAAACACAGGAAAAATATAAAATAATTTGTTATAAATTATATTAAATTCTGGTCAAACATTAAAGTCAGCAAAATAAATAATTAAAAGATGTTATCAGTTGTTATTTCAATGCAAAAGGAAACATTAATGTTAATGGTAAATTCCATTATTAAAATACAAAAATGTTTGCACAATAGTCAATTTTTAAACTAAACAAATCTAAAATTCATTTCACCTGACAACCATAATAGCAGTATACAATTCACACAATTTTGTTAATATTGTGCACAGGTTGTGCACAATACTAAAAAAAAAGTGATAATCAACATGCAATATTATTCTAAAACCAGTTTCATCTGTTTGTGTTTCTAAACTTAACTTAAGTTACTTTTTTTAGAGACAATTCTTGAAAGTTGAGTTAAATAAACTCATAAATAATTATCTAATAAATCAAAATTACCATTGCATACTTAATACATGAAAATTAATTAAGACATTTTGAGGTATTTTTGTATATACAGACCATGCAAACAGGCTACAATCTGTTGCAAAAATACCATTCCAAGGGCCAAAATAATTAATGAGTTTATACACCCACAAACCCAATTAATAAATGTTTAGAAAAATATCTTGGATTATCTATTCATAAAATAAAATTGGAGTGTCTGTTTGTAATTTTAAGTAAATAAATAAGGAATAATAATTACCAAGTCTTTTTTATGGTCAATATGCCTTTAGGAGCTTTTTTCTTTCCTGCATCATTAATAATGGAAAAGCGGTCACTGAAACTTCTCTTTAACTCGGTAACAGTCTTTAATTTTTCACCAGATGATAACCTCAACGATTTGACACCAGGCCTTCGTAATTCCACTTCTTCGTTCAAACTTTCTGCACTAGTGCCTGAATTTATCGACACCCTTTTAGAATTCTTCTTAGATTTCAAAGCTATGTTCACTTCAGAAATGTCACTTTCACTCAATTCGCGGCTTTTATTGTATCCTCGTTCGACACCATTACCAAAACCTTCTACGAAACATAGCATAATGTCTCCTGGATATGACTGCTTCATTTAGAAGGTCATGCCCGCTTTTGATTGACTCGAAAGCCACGCGATAGCAGACATCACACTATAACTTCAAGCAATGTAGGAAAGTAACTCTAACATTAAATGTTCATTGTCGCCCTTGACAACATTTTCAATCATTATTTTAAGTTTCACTTTACTTTTTAGTAGTGGAAAGACAACTAAATGATTTAGCACCTCTTGAAACTTTCTGATACCGTAAATGTGAAGTTAGTTAACAAATACGAGAAAACAAATCACTGAACACTTTAAAATTTCGAATTATAAAAGTTTTTAGACTAAGAAAAATCCAATTTCACTAATAAATAAATATCAATCAACTATGACTAATGACAGTTCAACATCGTTTAAAAATCGGTATCTATTCCGTTCGAAAACACTTGTTTGACATTCAATAGCCGTTTTAGAACTGCGTCGACTGAGAGCGAATGACAGACTGGCCGCCTCACCTCACCCGCCCCGAAATGCCGCTTAAACCAACCGAGCAATACGAGCGCGGTAAAATGACCTTAATAAAATTTTGCTTATTAAGAGGAAAATAATATTAACAAAGCCTAATTACACTACACATTTTAATCATTATTCAAAAACAGTTTTTTAATCCAAACAATATTTTAAACGCGATAGCAACCACAATATAATTAATTTCCTGTATATTCACTAGCTTTAATCTACGTGTCTTCTCGGAAAATGATGTTAAATTAATGCGTCGGGAAATCAATACGACTGATAAAACCTACGGGATCACCCGGGTTACCCATGGGACAAACAAGGGTGGAGTTGTGAAGCATTTTAAAGTCAACGTATAACTATAGTAGCCAGAGCTGGGTACACTTTATCATATGCTATTTAGTGTTTAAGTAAGTAACATCAAAGTTTATCAGTATACGAAACACTTCCAAGAATTACGCTACAAATATCAAGATGCCAAACACCATTCCCTCGGCAAGATCCGGGAAATTTTCATACACGTGACACATCTGTGATGTTTTCTATGTAAAAATATTTATCCATCGTTCGTAAGTCTTGGCCGTGATTTTTTACTATCGAACATTGTTAAGTACCTCAATTATAGATAGATAGATAGAATATAACTAATCTTACTAACATTAAAGGATTATTTATTCTGTGTTAAGCTCGCTACAGACGCTGAGTTCTAGGCTACTACTTTAACTCTACTTTAACCGAACAGGTCAATAGATCAGTTAAAACTGGCAGAACGGATCGTATGTGTAATACGAGTATATTGCGGGCTTTATTTGAATAAACATTTACCAATTTAAGCCAAGTCTTTTGCCATGGATTAAATAAAAAAACGTTATCTTTAAAATGATAACTTTGTCTTATTACTCGAACATATTTTAAATAATTATAAAAATTCGCATCCGCAATTATAAAAACTATATTTTATTGTTTACATTTGAGAAATTTTCAAGTGCAAATATTAAAATTCAAATGCACAAATAACAACGAAGGCCTTTGACATTGGATAACAATTGCCGTTGTCATGGCAACCTTGCTTCCTTGATGTCAGCTTGTAGTTTTTGTCCCTTTCTCGCTTGACGGTTTTTTTTCAAATCATTTACTCCCTAAGATCGATAGCGTGAAAATATATGGCCCAAATCGTGTCATAAGTGTAGGGCTATTTATTTTAAAAAGATTTATTCAAATACGTACTGTGATTGCTGACATGATATTTAAGTAGTGTGCACGCTTTATTTTATTAATTTAGAAGTATAGATAACTAGCTGTAGCCCGCGACTCCATCCGCTTGGAATTAAAAAAACAAAAGTGAGTAACCTATGTGTTCTTCCAGACTATCCCCTACGTCTATAACAAATTTCATCGAAATCCGTTCAGCCGTTTAGGCTACAAACTCCAACAAACATCCATCCATGTAAACTTTCGCATTTATAATATTAGTATGATTAGATTAGTAGGCATATTTGTATTAATTAGTGATGATCGTGATGATTGATTGAATGATGAAATATTTTAAGACGGTTATAAATTGACTATATTTTTACTTAATACACCACTGATAAGCAAACCAACGGAATATCTGGTATTTTCGTTCCGCACCTGGTTATCTTCAATACTGTGTGTTGATCATGCCGCTATCTTTCCGATGTTACTAAAGTTATTTCTTCGCATTTTACGATGATACCCATACTGATTTATCGCTGTATATTTGAGTTATTGATTTTTTCTATTAGAATATAATACGATTTTATTGAGGTATAAAAGAAACAAACGACTCTTAACGATCTCTCAGATCTTCTGATTGCTATTCTGATCATTGGTATTACGAATATATAAGTAAATCTGAATCAAGATCGATTATTATCGTTTAAAAATGATAAATTTTCCATTTAGTAAATGTTATTTCGGTCGGAGCGTCAATGGCTCAGGGGTTTAAGCACTAGACTTGTAATCTACAGGTCTTGATTTCCAATCCCGCCATGTACCAATGTAATTTTTCGAATTTCCTATGTACATAATTTACCCGACGTTGTCACGGTGAAGGAAAACATCGTGATGCAACCTGCACATATCGGAGAAGAAATTCAAAGTTAAGTGTGAAGTCAACCAACCCGCAGTGGGCCAGCGTGGTTGACTAAGGCCTAGTCACCTAACTTAGGGTAGGCCCCGAGCCCTTCAGTGGGGATCTATAGTGAGCTGGTGATGACGATGGTGATGATTTCATAGCACAACCGATTTGTGGTTCTCTAAATGCTTTTTTAAACTATTGAATAGAAGATCTATTTTAAAGAACAATCAGCGCTCAGTTCACTTTTAAAATTAGATTTGAGCAAAACAACTAAAGCAGTTCACGCATCGTATACTTTAATTAATATTGACTCACGAACACTTCAGTGACAATGATAAATAATGAAAAAAAAACCTATGTTTTTCGTGACCTTGAATAACAGAAATTGAGTCAATTCTTAACGTATTTGTTGTAATAAGTATTATCGTAGGTTTTCACTGCCTCAGATCTCTTTGAAAGCTGATGTTTTTGTACTTTATATTGTATTTTTTTTTATTTCTTGTACACGTGTTTCGGCACAAGAAACTCCGATAAAGATTCCCGGTTGTTGCAAAATAGCTTTATGTTTTTATATCTACACTAATATTATAAAGAGGAAAACTGTTTGTTTGATTGTAATGAATAGGCTCAAAAAGTACTGGCCCGATTTTAAAAATTCTTTGACCGTTAGAAAGGTAATTTATCTGTGAGTAGTATAGGCTATATCTTTTCATTTCTTTATTATTTTGTTGTAGTTTACACTTTGTAAAAGAAAGATACATGGAATATAGCAGGATTATATTTCTTATACCAATGCATTCTTATGTCTCGTGTACTGATTATTGAAATAAAGAAGATAAGAAAATTATTAACGTTGAAAGAAAAGATAATAATTTTTTATGTACATAATTATTTCTTCATTTTACCTATTTGCATAAATGAAAATATTTTATCTCTCCCAAGTGCCTCTTGTTTTTCATTTTTACTCAATTACTACAATAAACCAAAAAGGCGTGCTTAATTCTAGAAAACTTTATTATTAAACATAAATGTACATTATTTTGAGATAAAATGGATTCGTATCCAATACTTTTTCTATGAAAATAAACGATCGAAGCTTGCACGGTACGCGAATAATTTGGGTAACGCACTAAAAATCAAATCTAGAACAGGTTATGAGGTCACACCGCGTGGGTATATTTAGTTTTCATTAAATTTGGTTCAATCCTAAGACTACAAATCACATTTAGGTAATTTAAAAACATTAAAACAAATGTTATTCTGCGACAGATTGAGTCCGCTATGTGTTCAGATGACGGAATACAAAAACATGTTTCAGGGCAAGACCACAAGAGCAAATTTTCTAAGCTTGATTTTTTTTTATTTTTGTTAGATTCTATGAGGAGTTGAGCTGGTTGGAGTGAGTCTATGTCCTACCCACACGTAAAATACGCATTAGCCGTGGCGTCCAGGAAACTGCGTCCATATAACTGGTTGACGTTAAAAATCATGCCATTTCTGTCTCCATTATATTAACTAAAGTTATTTTATGTATTGTCAATGTAAGTAAATAAAAAATTTAATATCTCACGCTGAAAAATCGTGAGTAACCAAATCGTTCGATAGTAGTAAAGACTGGTGATAAATTGTTTTTAACTTAACTGTTTGTATATAATTTTTGTGCAAAAAGAATTAAATAAATAAATAAATAAATAAATAACTGCTTATAAAAAGAAAAAACCATTACACCTATCATCATCATCACCTGCTCACTATACGTCCCCACCGAGGGGCTCGGAGCCTACCCTAAAGTTAGGGTGACTAGGCCATAGTCAACCACGCTGGCCCACTGCGTACACCTATCACAATAAGGAAATCCGAAATCTCAGAACAGCAATCTGCTATCCACTTAAAACTGAAGTTATTTTATTTCATAGATATAAGTAGTGTTAGAACTTTCGAAAATAAATAGTACAGAAGTAATTTAAACATTACCATATAATGAAATACTTCACAGCCGTTAGAGTTCATCCTAAAGAGTACAAGTGCCTCACCGACGTCTCCATAGAAATGATTCTGGGGAAATGCTGCGTCTGCCGTTGATCCAAGCTCGTCTTATGCTGGCTAGGGGAAGGCTGTCTCGCCTTATTGACCATCGCACTTTAGCGCCACCCAACGTACCGCTCTTTTTATTCATAGTATAAGACCGAACACATAATCATTCACAGTTCGAGTTAGAAAAAATTGACGAAAAATATTATAATTAAAAACAAGATGAAAACTCTTTAAGATAAGTGAAAACATCAGACTAACAAACTTCCCTCCAATCTTATCACGAACATGCTATTATATTTGCATTACAAAAGATACTGAGACGGTACAGTCACGTACAGTGATGTCTTTACATTTTATAGCGTGGCCCAAAATAACTTAAGTATCTGACTGTACAGCTATTGATATTGCGACCTTGACAGAATCCAAGTCACTTGTAATGTAAACACATTTATAGTAGCTAGTCTATGTGTTCCTATCGCTGGTTTAAGTATATCATACATAAATTACAGGGAAATATTCATACTAATATTATAAATGCGAAAGTTTAGATGGACGGATGGATGTTTGTTAGAGTTTGTAGCCTAAACGGCTGAACGGATTTCGATGAAATATTATATAATTTGGTATCAATGTAGAGGATAGTCTGGAAGAACACATAGGCTCACTTTTGTTTTTTTTATTCCACACGGACGGAGTCGCGGGCGAAAGCTAGTATTGCATATTTATTGCTCAGTTACACTGCCAGTTATAAACACTTTTTTTGGAATTTTTGTTTCTTTTGACATTTTCAATTGAAAATTTGACAAATGTAAACAATAAAATAAAGTTTTTATAATTTCATGCGAATGAAGCCGCACGGGAACAGCTCGTAGACTATAAAGATCGAATTGCACTACGCTATATGTACAATACACAATTTCCTCTGTCATTTGACTAGCATTATTAACCCTGAATCACATGAAATGCGACGCGAGTAATTTTCTGTTTCCCGTCAATTGTTTTTCTCGTTAACAGTGGTCACACATACAACTGCAACTAATTTTATTTAATAGCTACGAGCATATAATTATACGGGTTTCTTGATCATTTATTAACAAAATCATAGTTCTATATTGTTCTCATTCATGTGAGTCATAAATCAAACGCGTCTAAAACTATGGTATACTTAATATAGCCGCAATCTAATTTAGTTTTATTAATAATCATTGCGGTACAGAGTATGTCAAGTTTGACATCATGACAAGTCCATTTTTGAGCAGAAATACAATATCATTGCATATAAAGTTTAGCGATTTCTAAATTCGATCTACGATTGTTTAAGTTATGGCAGTGGTAAGCGAGACTCACTGTCCGTGGTAGTGAGGAGTGGGCACACGCAGGTGGTGTCTGCGCGGTCGCTCAGCGTCGCTGTCGCTTGCTTCTTCGAGACCGAGCGCGCTCGTCGAGCCGCTCGCCGAGCCGCCCACAGAGCCGCCCGTCGAACCGCCCGCCGACCTGCCGTCAAATCCTCATGAACATAACCTCTCGAACAACGGAACGAATTTACAACACATTTGCGTGCACTCTAACATGTTTTATTTAAATACTAGCTGTTCCCGTGCGGCTTCATCCGCGTAAAATTACAAAAACTTAATTTTTTTGTTTACATTTGTCAAATTATCAATTGCAAATGTCAAAATGACATGACATGACGACAAACCATGGCAATCTTGCTTCCTTGATGTTGGCAGCTTGTAGCATATGGTCCCTTTCTCACATTAGGGTTTTTATCCAATTTATTTACCCCTAAGTGTAATAGCGTGAAAATATATAGTATAAAGCGTGACGTAAGTGTAGGACGTTTTATTAAAAAATAATTATTCAAAAATATGCCGTAATTGCTGACATTTTACGCCTCATAATAGTGTGTGTTTACGTTTTATTATATTAGTATAGATTTACAATAGATATTAATATTTAGTTTTTTATTACCATTTTGTCGTATTTTTCGTATCTGTATATACGAAGTATAAGTAAAGAAGTGTAAGAGGAAAGCAGAACCTAGCATATTCATATGCCTAATTTGGATTTAATTCAATTTAATTTGATCTTACATCCATAAACATCTACTTTTATATTCATAGGTTACCAGTGATTAATTCAGCGAAATAATCTTCCTCTAATGTGTCTCAAATGTACATTTATGTTACCTACATCTTACCAAGTGCCAACATAGCAAACAAGCATTGCGACATTGCATATAATGTAGGTTAATATCATGTTTCATTAGAGATAAAGATAATTGCAGTTGTAATCATACTTTTCGTAGTGAATCGTGATTTCCGAAAAGCCTTTTGACATTATAAAGTTGTCAGTGTAAGAAGCTTTTATAATATTATAATTTAATGATAACTGTTTTTGAAGTTACTAATTTTAGGCCGCACTCGATCAGCGAATGATAGTCGTCAAATCCTATTGCAAATCAGGCATTGTATAAACCAAGAGGTTCTACTACCCAAAACATATTACTATCTCTATTTTTAAGAGAAAATGACAGAGATGGCATCATTACTCACAAATGTTGCTATGGAAACGTAGAGTGAATTTAACAAAACGAATTCAACAAAAAATTACAAAGCACACTCCAAACAAAAATGAATCTAAGCATAAGATTAGTAAATTATATTGAAGCTATTAAACACACTGAAATTCGGATGCGAAGCTAATCCAATACCTTGGCATAATAATGTTTCAAAAAGCGGCAAGCAGGGTCTAACTCTGGTCAATGGTCAACTATTGCAATGAACTCGCAATACGTCATGCTGTATCCACCTAGAAATAAGTTTTATGGCTTCTATTAAGCATCATATCAAACGTTAATTTAATTTAAAAAAAAACGATTTTTTCAAATGGCAATAATATAACGGTGACGAAGTAATACGAATTAGTTCTTTTGTTTTAACAATCGTTTTGTAAAATTAATGTAAAATTAAATTACCTATATCGCGTTTAAACTAACATTTGTGTCAATATTTCGATGCATTTGATCAACTATAAACCAATTTCTTTGAAGTAAATACATACAAATTTGTATGCAGATTTAATTAAATATGGAAATGGCGAATTAATGTTGTAATTTTTTAATAAATTTCATTCACTTACCGAAATAATCTCTTGATGCGACTAATGACTTGAAATTTAATGTACACTTCGACTCCACAATATTCTATTCACATTCGATTTGTTCAATCACTATACGAACACGGTCAACGTTAAAATGCACCATTATTTCGATTTGTAACAATTCGTAGCACCCTTATACTGGATGCTTGAGAAAAACTGAGGTATAACCAGGTGTGGGCTGTTAGTTCGAGTTATAGATGACCTAGAAGTTTATTGGATTATTGTATAACACACTTTTTTATATATTTTAGATGCTCTGCAGTATTAAATTTGTTTCAATGCGACTTACGGAGATATCCTTCAAATTATAACAAACATTTCTGTTGACAGTTTACACAAAATGTTCAGTTTGTCAGGTTAATTAAGTTCACTGAATTTGACTTTAAAAAAACGCATTAAAATTTAATTGTAATTAAAAATCGAATTAGTTTAGGAACGTTTTTAATAACTTTCTAACCTATAATGACATTACATAGCCATTTTGTTTTTAATTATAAGAAAATTATAGCAATCAGACAATTAATTACGAGGAAGGCTATTTGATAACCTTTTTTCATTAGTAGAATTAAAAATACACCAAAAAATTACTCACGTGTCGTCTAAGTTAAAATCACAATGTTATTTGTTATAGTAATACCTTGTATTATTATGTAAAATAAGCGTTACTTTTGAGCCTTTCAATTGACATTAATCGTAGATAATTTAATTTGAACAGTGCATTTCTTGTTAATTCACAACACACAAAACATTTCGCGTTAACACTGTCTTCATCCCTTACATTCTTTGGAGTTGTCATCTGGATAACCGATTCATCCGTTCTATTTTCGCCTCTATCACACAGGTTTTAAAAGCTAAAATCGCATAAACAGATTTCTGTGGAGGGAAACATGCGTACTGGTACACTGCGCAAGATATTGATTCCAATCATATGTATGATAGAAAAATGGCGGCAATTCAATTTGATTCTACTAATTATTTTCTCTCTACATATTTCTTAACTAGC
>LD688930.1:2526697-2542168 GCA_003118335.3 Papilio memnon | reverse complement strand
TTCGCCCGCGACTCCGTCCGCGTGGAATTAAAAATAAAACAAAAGTGAGTATCCTATGTGTTCTTCCAGACTATGCCCTAAATCTATGCCAAATTTCATCGAGATCCGTTCTGCCGTTTAGGCTACAAACTCTAAAAAACATCCATCCATACATCCATCTAAACTTTCGCATTTCTAATATTAGTTAGAAGTAAAATTAAAAAGGTTCAACTCACCCATCACACGCTTCTTGTTTAATAGGCTTGTTCTCATCATAACTATCATCATCCTCCAAACAGAACTCGGGTTCATATCTGTCTTCGGGTTTCACTTGGCTCTTGTCATCACCACCTTCTTTACGAAGTTTCATCACCAGCTCACGGAACGCCTTGTATTCGTTAGAATTCGTATTGTGTAGGAACCTGTAATTATGCCACAATTAATCTTGCTATAAACTGAAAATAAACAGTATGGATGACTTAAATAGGTATTTTTGATCTAATAAAATTTGAACCAGTGTTAAGGTATTATTACATTTTTATTTCTCATACTCATATCTGCCGATATTGTATTATATTAATTGTTGTTTTCATGAAATTCAACTCCTTTTACTGTAATGATAATCATCATTTGATTATCATTACTTAATAATCTGTAACTAAATGTAAAAATCAAACTCTGGTTAAAGTTTTATTAAAAATTGTGATAAATATTAAATGAAATACAGTATCCCTCCTGTATGGACTATAGTGGGTGGTATGGCATTACCACAAATGGTCTTGTATATGAATTGCTTTCAGGACATTTTCCCAATGGTCGCCGTTGCTGGCGACCTCAGCTGCGGCGCGCTGCGCGGCCGCCGGCAGCACATCTGCAGAGAGAACTGCACACCACGAGTCAGCAACGAACACCACGCAAACATTCACTGACACCAGCGCACTAATGTTACGCTAACACTGTCATAAGCCCTGAGATACTTAACACTCAATTAAAACCCGATGCAAAATTAGTCCAATTACTTTAAAATTAGTTGATGTTGACTAATTTAATAGAGTTATTTATTTATGGACTAAATTATTTAATTACAAAACAACCATTTTAGTTCAAAATTTTACCCAAATTAAAATAGAATTGTCTATCATTTCCCGTTTCTATTTTTTTATTTAAATTAGTTAAGTTTAGAAAAAAATTCATCTAAGCATATTCATGTGAATATCGTATATCCCTTTTTTAAATATTGAGATAGTGACATATTACTTAGAATGTACAAATATTTAATACATTACAATTAATATGAGCTCAATTATCATAATTTGAATATTTACATCGTTATTAAGCATCCCAGAACTACATGACTATGATCTATAATCCTTTGAGTTAGAAAATAAACATATTGCAGACATTGTAAAACACATACCTTGTGAGGGGTTTGGTGCTGCAGATGTGTTGTCAGAATCCAATTCCTTGGGTTTTACTATATGGTTGAGTGGCAAACGCATCGCTGGTGGAATATTCTGAAGTTTTACAGGTTCTGGAGGTATACTGACTGCATCTAGCGACTTTGGTTCCGGAATGTTATGCAATGAGTTAGGTGGCATTGAGGTAGGGGGCATAAATGGCATATTTGGAGGGCAATTCGGTCCAAAAGGAGGTCTGTTATTGCGAAAGTTCGGCCCATTGAGGCCAAAGGGAGGTGACCCCATAAAGGGCATAGAATTATGTGGCATCATTGCATTAGGCGGACCATTAGGTCCCATCATTCCGGGATTTGGAAATGGAGGCCCAAAGAATGGCGGCATCGGACCATTTGGTCCAAGGCCACGCATATTAGGACCACACATGTTTGGTGGCATGCCGCCAGGACCACAAGGGCCCCGCGGTCCATTTGGACCCATAAAATTTGGTGGCATTGGGCAATTTGGTGGCCCACCAAAAAAAGGTGGCATAGGTGGCATGTTAGGTCTACCGGGCCCATTCATTGGTCTTAGCCCATGACCCATGTTTAGTCTTGGACCAGGTGACATATTTGGGCCCATATTCATTGGACCTGGACCATGTGGTCCCATAGGATGCATTGGTCCTGGTCCCATAGGGTCCATATTTGGCCCCATTGGACCTGGTCCCATAGGACCATGTCCCATGGGTCCTGGCCCCATTGGGCCTGGGCCCATATGCCTTGGACCCATGTGTTGGGGCCCCATGAGTCCTGGTCCCATAGACCCTAGACCAATTGGACCTTGTCCCATTGTCCCAGGGCCAGGTGGAGCACAAGTAGGGCCTTTTGGAGATGCCTTTTTGTCTTCACTATTTGTTTCAGATTCACTATCAGAACCACCATAAGAATTCCACAGTTTATGCGAATTAGATGATTGAGTCTCCTGTGATCTAACAGGTATGTTCATTAATGGAGGGATTTGCTTCTCAATAACTTTTTTTCTATCTTCCACAACTGGAGTTGTAGGACTGTTTCTGCCTCTGTTAATCCACCTACTTTGTGTGTCCCTGGAAATAAAAATTGTGTATTTGACAATGTTTTTTTCTTTAATTATTTTAAAAACGAATGTAATTACTGTTTTTAATCACTTCATCCGCTTAAAATAAGTGTTTCAAAAATATACTTTCTTAATAGAAGATATGTCCTAAATTTGATCTTATATTACCTTGGTTTTTCATTTGACATGTCTTCATCAGAATCTTCATTATATTCATCTTTACTGTCTTCATCATCATTTTTATCTTTGCCTTGTGTTGCCTCTACTTCAATGTTTGGTTCAATCTTTTTTGATTTCTCTTCCTCCTCAAGCTTTTCCTGATCTAATTTCTCCTTTTCTTGTTTTTGTTTTTCTAGTAAAGCTTTGTATTGACTCATAAAAGAGCCATCATTGGAAAATATGTTGCCTGATTTGTCATCGTGATTACTAGAGCTGAAACAATTGTTGATCTTTATTTTTGTGGTATTATATTATAGCAACTTCACACATATCTTTGAATTTCTTCGCTGATATGTGCAGGTTGCATCACGATGTATTCCTTCACCGTACGAACGTCGGGTAAATTATGTACATATGAAATTCGAAAAATCGAAGATCACATTGGTACATGGCGAGATTCCAACCCAGGACCTGGAGATTACAAGTCAAGTGCTTAAACCCCTGAGCCACCGACGCTCTGTATGATTCTCATAAATTAAACAATGATAACAGTAATTAATTTGAGTTTTTAAACATACTTATTTAATTTTGCTTGTGCAGCAAGTGCAGCGGCTTGCTTCTGAGCCTCCACCTTAGCTTGAATCTCTATCTTCTTTCTTTCAATTATTTGCTCCTGTTTAGACATCTGTGCCCATCTTGTGGTAAGCGCGGATTTGTTTTTGCTATCTTTGAAGTTCGACATTTTAAAAATTAAGTCGATTTCATATAACTTATACCATCAATCACAAATTTAACTTCGATACTATCTCAAATACTAAAAATCATAATTGAAAACTATTTTCTAAGATAGATTTTACTTGGTTTTCTTCTCAATTATTCATCAAAATTCAGCTAGAAGCAAAGACAAAGACTGAAGACAAAGAGTAAAAAGTAAAAATAACTTTCGTGAAGTCAAAGAGTACACTTCATTTAAAAAAAAATTGGGAGAAAGGAAAAAAATATTTATAACTTTCAATTCCTACATTAAAATATTGTTTTCATACAAAAGTATTAACCGATTATCTAGCGACTGTCATTTAAAAAAAATATTAAGAAATGTATTGTGGGGGCCAACTTCACGCTAAATATTGAAATTGTTTTTACGGATAAAGCAGAAACTTTCAAACGATATTTCCTTTCTCTCACCCTAAACCCTATCGAACGATTTTCAGATAAATTGCATTAAAAAAAAAGTAAAAAAAATGAAGTCAAATCAAAGAGCCACAAACATTGCGGAAACCATAGACAACAATAACGAGGGTGGCGAAATTTTCCTGCTGGCGATATCCAAATTCTTAGTATTGGTAGCGGCATATTTTAAATTATTTTAATATTGTTCGACTATTTTCTTAAAAGTTAAATATTTTTAAGCATAATACTCTTGCAAGTAAAATATCAAAGTGCGTAGGTGCAAACTTCTAAGGCAAACATATTTTCCTAACCGCCAAAGCTTATCACGTAAGTCATTTCAAATTGCATTTCCCCCACTCAACGAGGGCATACATGAGCCATCAGGAGAGCAGACCATATGTTGATAAGTATTCTATTTGGGATCAGAAAAGTAACTTTAATACTAGCCCCCCATTATTATCGGCCTGCCCCCCACACCACTAGATCATCGGCCGGCAACAGGATTATCGCGAACATAAGTGAGTATTTTAATTTTACTAAACACATCTCTTGCAAAGGTCGATGGCGTTACTAATACGAATAAACGTAACTACGACGATCCAAGTTTGGGGGTTGAATTAAAAAACAAATATCATTTGCATATTATTCTTTTTATATTTTTTTTTCATCAGTTTAAATGGAAAATACAATTTTATTTATTTATATTGTTGTCATTTATTTATTGTAAACAAATATATTATAAAAGATTTACATATCTACTATCAAAACAAAATATTCACAAATGGCAGACTAACTAAACAATTAACTCAGCTGTTTTTTCAAGCATGCTAACAATTGCATCGTTTTGAGCTAAACAAGAAGAAAGTTTGGCACTGATCCTACAATCCAAATTAAAAAGATATAAATGCACATTGTAGCAACGCATCTGACGTATTAAA
This sequence comes from Papilio memnon, assembly GCA_003118335.3. NCBI lineage: Eukaryota > Metazoa > Arthropoda > Insecta > Lepidoptera > Papilionidae > Papilio > Papilio memnon. The sequence continues at coordinate 2,537,430 of LD688930.1, read as the reverse complement.
TGAGTTAGTCTGTATTCTTGTTTCAGAATAGGTACCTTTTACAACGATACTCTTCACAACCTCTCTTCAGCTCGTGTTGTTTGCTTAGTGCAATACTGTTTTAGAAAATATACATCAGCAGACATTCACTCCACTGGAGCCTCATCTTAACACAAAACGGGCAACGTACAAATACTTTAATATATAAATACACCCTTACATTCCCTTTGCTATAAACCCAAAACTTTTAACTTTCAAACCCCACTAAGGCGAGGTCAATATTTTAATTAAACTTTAATGAAAACAAATGTTAAATAATTAACAAACGTTTTTATTATGCTAAGAAAAACTACATTAACTAAATTTTTTAAAAATTTTCATGAAGACAATTTTCATGCAAAGACCAAAAAATGCTTTTCCTTTTAATCAGTGTGATATTTGGCGATAATTATAATAAACGTATATAATGTTTAAATTTATTTTATGTACAAATTAAAAATATATGGCTCAGTAAAGGTGCTGTATGTATATATTAAAACATTTGACAACGCCAAAGAGAGCCTACTTTCAAAATATTGCTTGTGGTAACTTAATGATCGTAAATAATAATTAATTGCTGCCTCAATAATTAGAAAATCAAAATGGTCTTAATTTAAGAAAAAAATCAACAAACTCTTGATTCCTCCATAACAATACATATTCCATTGAATGGATAAATTCAACTTAAATCATACTTTCAAAACTCATCAATGGTGAAAAAACAAAAAGTACCACATTCTGCATTACCCTGCCTTAAAAATAAAAAAATACATAAGATAAGATGGCGATACGAATAAGCAATGGAAGAGGACGTGAGCAAAAGAAATCACACAACATGATACAGGCAGGGTCGCCGCGTGCGCGTGCGCATGCGCGCGACCTCTGCCGGCGGCAAACAAGCGCTCCTTCCACTGTCACTATCAAATGCCGAAAAGAAAAGTATAATTAATAAATTGTACCTATGCTTTGTATATACTCTAATTTTTTTTACATTTTAATAATTTAAAAAAAAACAACCAGCACTTGGTCGAAAGATTTACATCCATATTTTTTTTGTGTATTTTATATTTTGATGAAATATTTATATAAAGCTAATTAACGTGAGCCGATGTCAGGATTCATAGCAAGTCGTCGTGCGCCCGGGCCGAGCGGGCCGAGCGGCCCGAGCTGATAAACTCGATCTGTACACTGTAACACTGTCCACCTTCGTCCGTACATCGCGACTCGTAATGCACTGATACCGGAGGCCGCGCCCCCCGCGCCCCCACCCCTCCCCACACTATACTCCCCCATATACACTCTCGTAGCAATTTAAAAAAATAAAACACTAAGATTATATCCCTTAACGCGCCTAAGCTACTAATTCGTATTCTATTTACAATGACATAATACATAGTATTCAATTGTTCGGTAAGACGTCTCCGTGATGTCGAGCGGACGCGAGGGCGCTCCGCTCCATACCGTTTACTGTACACCAAAATTTACAATATCTTTGATCTGAATATATAACAATATATCAATGGACCACATCTAAATACAATTTATCCGACGGCCGCCCCGAGCCGCGCGAGACACGTCACCGCACCGCGACATCGCTTGTTACTATACTAACTATTATAATTTTATGTCGTAAGCACTAAATATTTACCCTAAACTGTACAATGGACTATAATATTTCATTGAGATTTTAGCGTTCGTATAAACATGACAAAATACAAATATCTCTCGTACCAAATCTCTTAATAACTTAATAGGTAACAACAGAGCAACATTTGACATCTCGATACACTGCCTTTGTGACAGAATTTACGTCTTATATCCATTAGTTCACAATTTACATTATTATTAGGATGATTGCTGAATGCGTAACCACTCTGGCGACGACAATCATTTTAGATTTATTTCGTTATAGTCATATTAGCCGGAAATTAAACCTCGCCATTATATGCACGGACAGTCGGCGATCTACATTAACAAAGAGGAAATATTTGTATATTAGTGTCACAAACTCAAAAACTACTGGACCATTTTTAAATTTACAACTTAAATATAGGATATATTACTATGAATTTTTAATTTCAAGTGGTCAGTGCGGGAAAAACTTAGTTTTTAAGTTCAAATTTAATAATTTAATAAAAGGGTAAGGTACATAGAATCAAAAAGTATTTTTTACAGCATAGTAAAGGACCAGAATAAGTGTTTACAGTAGAAATCAATATGGGGTACTGAAAAGGTATGCAACTTTATAACGAAAACGTAACGATAGAAGAGGGAACAAAAGAAATACTTTGGCAGATGAATTTTGGTATACAAAATTTTGATATGATTTGAATGATTTCGCCGACTGCGTGTGATATTGAGAAAGGGTGTAGTCGTGTGCCTGCGCGCGCGCAATCAATAGACAAATGGAATGCATCGACAACATGTCCAACTTTAATAAACTCTTGAGAACAGATGTTCACTAAGGAACAATATTTGCACTAGCGAGCCTCCGCTCCACAACAACCGCGCCTTACACTACTGGTAACAATAACATCTCAACGGCTTATATATTATATACCTTTATACGCATACGTGTAAACATCATTACAGACAAAAAATGATATTAATTTTGATTTCATTGCTATTCAAATAAATAAGAGACTAAAGACAAATTTATGTTCAACTAATATCAAATATAACTATAACATTGAGCATTTAAATGAGTAAAAGGGTTAAACAATAAAATCCGATGAGCAAAAGGGCATTTTGCTTTAAATTGACAGAATTTTACCAACAAACACCCTTCCCGTACAAATTGACTGTCATACCAGAAGTATTTAAAAGTTTTTTGACACATTAATTGACAAAAATCAAACGAAACAATCAACAAGGTTTCGTAAACCTAACAAAGTAATGCTAGTCATTTACACATATACAATAAATTTCGTAACAAATCGGTATATACATTCGATGGAAACAATTTCAAGATGGCCACTTTTAACACAAATCAAAATAAAATTAGCGCGAAATGTAGAAAACGCAATTACTTTTAAATTAATCACAACACTAAAGAACACAAATTAAACCCAAATAATAATAAGGCAAAATAATAGTCACATAATTCAATAACGTCTTACAACATGAGATGACGTCACGCAGTCACGTACTGTGACGTCATCGCGCATATCTCACGTTTCAGTTCGCGCGTTATTTCGCTGCATTTTCTACAATTTCGCTAATATTTTCAGCGAGTTGATCTTGCACATTGCGTTTAAGAGTTCAAAAATCATACTTAACGCTAACTCATTTCACTTTAATATGGACGTTAGTTTCAGGACAAAATACATAAGACGGCTTTATACACATTTGGGCTTTCATAATGTAATTCTCCTCGAAGGGAATTTTAAAAATTTGCTTTTTTCAAACTTTGGACATAATTGGTGTTTACAGTACTACGATATAAAACATTTTATTTAAGAAAAAGGATTTTTCGGATAACTATTTGGTGAACATGAAGCCATTCTTTGTTAATCGTTTTAATGTTAGGGATTTTCTACTAGAATTTTATTTAGAGGTAAGGGCTTGAGCTGTCTTTGTAGAGGGCACTACGGTGCGTCATGAACATGTGTGCAAAGGGCAAAAGAGATAGAAAGATTTTTAAATCTCAATTTGAAAGGGAGCGAGGCTATCACTTGTGCGATGTTAAAAAATATTTCAATTGTTGACTAGCCCAAATGTAGAAAAAATAACTACAATATTAATTAATTGTGTTGTGGAGGGTAGTTTTGAAGGGGACCAGAATACTTATCTCTAGTGGATGATCAAAACTGGCCGGCCGTTTCGAGACGTTTCATTTCGCTATAAAAACTAATTAAACATCATAAAATCTAAATAATTTTGGCAAAATGTATGACAATTTAAGTTCGTCGGGCTATTCTCGCGATAATTTCCAATTTGAATACATTAGAATAATAAGTACGATGTCAAAGATTATTTGTGACCGATTGTGATAGCAGGAATAACTCGACAAAACCGTTCAAAGGATAAATACATTGTTTCATAACTATATCAACATAAAATTAAAATAATTCATTAAACTAGACGTAATAATAAAATTTAACAAGTCGTAATAATTACGCGTTAAGTAATATTTACAAGCGGGGGCAAGATGCGAAGTCGAACGTCCAATCAGAAAAAATGGATGGAAATTAAAGGGACGATTTTAGGGCTAATATAGTATAAAAATGTCAATATAATTGTTTTCAAAGGCCGATAAGTCTGTCGAATTGACTTGTACAGAATAATTTTATGTTGATTTATGGCATTTTATGCACTTCATGACACCGACTACCACTGCGGGTGTCAACATTGTGCACTGTCTAAATACCATACATTACAAATATACCAAATTATAGATGCCAAAGTAATATAAAAATCGATACTAGAACAAGCTTATAAACCAATCAAGCGGGTAAAATATTGTGTTTTCAATTTGAATAGCGTATCACACGCGATGTTCCACGAATTTAAAACGCATAGCACAAAATGTTCATTAAACATAATGGAAGAACTGACATATAACTAAAATTAATTGATAAATCTGGATACATAATGATATCAAATTGTGAAACTAATATCTAAATACTACAACCTCGAAAACAAACTGACGCAAGGAGTCCTGAACGTTACTGCAGGCAACAACCAGCATTTGTATATGAAGGGGTTACAAGTCTGTGAACAAGCCGAGTGTCGGAGCGCGCAGTGGGCGCGTGGGCTCGGCGTGGGCGCGTGGGCGCGGCGTAGGCGCAGTGTGGGCGCGGCGTGGGCGGGGCGGGGCGGGGCCGACCACTAGAGGCAGCGGGCGGCGCACGGGGAGCGCGAGTGTCAGTACGCCTGCGTAGTGCTCGCCGCCGACACGCGCTCCGGTTTCAAATTACGCTGAAGACATTTAATACATCATTTACTATTTATACTTATCAATCTGTAATCAGGTTAAAAACTAATAATTTTAATATCTAAATTAGTGCTACATGCAATCACAGTGTTTGATTCAGTGTCATTCAACAATACTACATTATCGAAACAATTTTACAATAGACGTCTTTGTGCTACTACAAAAGTCTTTGCACAAGACTTTAAAAATTGCAACAACGAGTGCCTAAAACCAATCAAAATAGTGAGAATTGTATTAATATATCTATTGAATTATCCATACAAATACAAACATTACAAAAAACAACTAATGTAACTACAAGTTAAGAGTGAAATTGGGTAAATTCTACTCTACGGTAATTAATGTACATTTCCAATATAACCTAACATGCCGAACTTACTGGCAACTCCTTTAAATGTGTTACAGACTTGAAATACCAATGGAATTTACATATTTATTGCAATGATTGCGAAAAATACGGCGAATGACTAAAATTTTGGGTAAATTTAAACATAAAATTTCATTGAAAAAAAAAAAGCGACGGATGTAAAACAATGGAATGACATTATGAATATTCAGCGCGATATTTTATAAAATTAAACAATGTTATTATCCATCAAAGTTGTTGATATTAGCTATACAATGGAGTTATTACGTAAATAGCATTGTAGAATAAATTTGTAGAGGCTAATAAACGAATAAATGGGTATCAGACGTTCTTACTTATAGACACAAGAAACTACAATCATATGTTGGTGAGGTGATGACTGGCATCTGGTAAGCAGTGGTAGATGGTGAGTGATGTATAACTCACCAGCTGGTCGTACTGCTGTACCATCCGTTTGATGTGGTTGAGCTTGCGGTGCAGGTAGTTGACGCGCCGCCTCTCGCGCTGGTACGCGGTGTTGTTGCGCACGCGTTGGTACTCCTCTACTATGCGCTGCTCTATCGTCTGCAAGACAACACGATAGCGGTCACCAATAGGCACAACATTATTGAAATTATGTCATTTTGATCAACACTCACGCTTTGATACAACAATTTAGGCGTATAAGTATTATTAGTGTACTCCGAGCGTGTACATCTAGTGTGTACTTCGAGCGTGTACACCTAGTGTGTACTCCGAGCGTGTACACCTAGTGTGTACTTCGAGCGTGTACACCTAGTGTGTACTCCGAGCGCGTATACCTAGTGTGTACTTCGAGCGTGTACACCTAGTGTGTATTTTGAGTGTATACACCGTTCGTGTATACCGTGTATTCGAGCGTGAACTCCGAGTGTATACTCTGAGTGTATACACCGTGCGTGTACATCTAGTGTGTAATGTGAACTGACCCTGCGCTGCGGCGAGGCGGGCTCGGTGCGGCGCAGCTGCTGCTCGAGCTGCGAGAAGAGCGCGGCGACCTGCGCGACGCGCGCGTACAGCGACCTGTACTCCGTGTACAGCTCGGAGAACTCCTGCTTGTACGCGCGCCGCGTGCCGGAGCTCGCGATCGCTGGGTACTGCCTGTACAGTACACAACACAAAACTGTACACCAGTGGCGGTCGGAAATTACGTAATTCAGTTCGGCGCGTTCTTCGGATTTCTTTTTCGAATTTTCTACATTCGTACATCTACATGCAAGGTTTCGAGTGCTCTTAATTATATTAGTAAAATATTTTAAGACACTTTTCTCTATTTTCTTATAGAGAAATCCTTTTGTGTGTTTATTTTTGAAAAAGTTTACACATATACTGCTTCGACTGATTTTGAGTTTTTGTTAATTTTATGACTTTGCAACTAATACACAGAACATTACAGGCATGCAAATAAGATCGAAATTGGACGAATAATTGATATTAATACTATGCAATCGAATAATACTTAATAGAATGGCTATATCGAAAAATAAAAAATAATCTCTGCCCTGACTACCGAAATTCAAATCGAATATTGCTAATTTCGAAAATAAACCTCACCTTTCAATATCTACCAAATCAGTCATATTCTCATCAGGTACAGACGTTAAATCTGTAGTTTCTAATTGTTCAGTATTTGTGATGTCTTTTTCTGAAAAAAAAAAATAAACAAAAAAAATTAATAAACCGCCTGTCCATTTCCGATCTAGATAACATACTAAAATTAATACTAATCAAGCACAATAACATGGGATTACAATTCTATGACGTCATGAAAAAATTACGTACGTAACTAGTAAAAATGACATCAGAAACTGGCATAGTTATTTTCAAATATCTTGGCGGCTCAAGGTCATCTGCGTGCTGCGCAGTGGCCTTAAAATTGTGTTCTGCCAAGATATTTGACAACTACTATACATATTGAGGTCTCTGTTTTATCAAAGAGTGTGAAAGGGACGACAATGTCTAAAGTGTCAACATAGCGACAATCATATAATAACTCAAGTACCCTGTTATTGTGCAAGCGTAAGTACATACTCTACATACTAAATAGTTTTCTACAACAAATTCATAACAGTGCAATTTACTGAACACAACATATAAACGTAAATATACATACATTATTACATAACAACTAGTGCAACATATTATCTAGTTTTATATGTGTATGATATCAATAATTCATGAATATATGCATTCCTATGTACTACACATAATAGTAATGTAGAGGTAAAACACGTTCTAAGGACAACAGTCTATGTAAACCATATTAATTCAAATAGATAATCAAATATGTCAATATTACATTTAATTGTGTTTAATGAATTAAATTACAATCAACCCCTAGTGTTAATTTTTCTGGAAGTTTTTTCACTATAAATAAAATATATCAAGGATTTTTCAGATATCAAAAACCAAAAAAAGAACTCAATCTTACTAACATTATAAATGCTAAAGTTTGAATGTTTGTTACTAACAATATCTACAACTGCATAACGAATCTCGATGAAATTTGGCATATGAAGAACATCTGGAATAACACAGGCCATTCATTTTTTAATACCGCGCAGACGTAGTCAAGGGCAAAGCTAGTTATTTTATAAAATGACGTAATTATTGTACCTGTGATACTAGTTTGTTCTACTGTTGGACTATTTCTGAAGCCGTTAGGTTTCACAGGACTGGGACAGAGATCCTTCACCGTGTTGAAATTGAGAGTGTAGCCGTTATCCTTTTTGACTAGAAAAAAAAACAATTAAATTATAATTTAGCAAAAAAAAACACCGCACCATGATTACAGCTGGTTATCATGACCTCAGATACTAAGTAAACCCTAATTATTTCTACATTGTAAACAAGGAAAACTAATTAAACGAGGAAAATCTTGTTGCTGAGACGTCTTGCGTTATCTAATAATTTTAAAGACATACTCATTATTCCATTTATTTACTATTAAATCAACCTTCACCTTTTGCATAGAATAAAACATTTCTTACTCTTCTCTAAGGGAATCTCACTGTGACCACTTAACAATTATGATTGAGAAAGATGGTCATTATTGATCTTTCTAGATTTCCGTAGATATGTGGCTTCTTGGAAATTACAACTATTGCTTTATTCCAAACGAGCTGTTCCCGTGCGGCTTCATCCGCATGAAATTATATTCTTTATTTACATTTGTGAAATTTTCAATTGCAAAGGTCATAATTCAAATGCACAAATGACAATGAAGGCCTTTGACATTGGATAACAATTACCGTCACCGTGACCTTGCTTTTTTGATGTCGTCAGCTTGTAGTTTTTGTCCTTTTCCCGCATGACGGTTTATTCCTAATTGTTTACTACCTAAGTTTAATATCGCGAAAATAAATAGCGTAAAGCGTGTCGTAAGTGTAGGGCATTTTATTGAAATAAGAATTATTGAAAAATATGCTGTAATTGCTGACATACTACATAACAAAGAAGTGTGTGTTTACGTTTTATTATATTAAGTATGGATTAAACGCGCCTGTTCATGTTACTGACGGTTCAATCCCTGACCACATCTACCAACCGCTATTTCCAGGAACAAAATTGCAAAAATAAGTTTGTAGCGTGTCTAATGGGTTCTAGAGGTGAGTATCTCTGTGAGATATATTTTCTATTGTTTGCATGCAGTGTACTGACCGTTAGTCCTATCGTCCTCGTTGTCGGAGGCGTGCCGCTCTCCGGAGGAGGTTGTGGCGTACCCGGAGGAGGGCGGGGAGGGGCGGCGGTAGTGAGAGATGCGTTTCTTCTTGGCGGCGGGCGTGTCCTCTTCGCCGGCGGGCGCGCGCTTCCCGCCCCCGCCGCCGCTGCTGCCGCCGCTCGCGGGAGACGCGCGGGGGGACAACGAGTTGGCGGAATCGCTGCTTAGAGGCGGCGTCAAGTTTTGAGGTTTCCGCCTGGAAATATAAACTACTTCTTAACCTTACTTAAAAGGTTATAACTAAAAACGTAATGATTTATGCAGCATCAAGAGTATACCATTATTTGATTGGTGCGAAATAAATTAACAAGAATTAGGTCGTATCGAAGTTCACTTCTGATTATATATTACAATATTGGTATTACTACAAATGAATCTTTGTTTGCAATTAATTTGTGCGTCTTTATATATCGCAAATGTTATAAATTATATTGCTATAAGGTAAATCCTGACTTATTGACGTCAATCTACATTATGATTAACGACATATTTTGATTTAATAGGAAATTAATAATGCTAATAAATTACATATAACCATGTGATGTGTTAAGATTTTTTTGTTTATATTACGTCATACGTCATTTTGTGGTAGGGGCCATTACGAGTACCGTACTCTACTCGACAATCCATGTCATTCGATTGCCATGTTGGGGGTTTGACCCAATAGTTGGGAGTTAAAATAACCGTCTTGTATACCTTTTGAGTAAGCGTTTCTCCTCCTCGGTGTAGAATGGCCAGTCCTCGTTGACATCATTCCATATGTGTCTGCGTAGATGGTAGCAGTTGTCTTTGAGTGAGCCGATCTTGGGCAGGATCTTGTTGACCTCAGCTCGGTCCTTCTCCTTGATGCCCTCTGTAATGTGCCGGCGGTTAGTCGCGGTACCACGCTGTTAGCGGCGAGGGACATCGACAGACAACTTACCACTATTCAGCCTTGCGTATAGCTCGGGCTTCTTGAATGGCTTCAGTGCTAATAATTGTATAAGTCTCTCACTGAAAGAGAAAATTATTTATATTAAAAATCTCATATTTTTCCTACACTATACATTTTAAAAATTTCAGTTCAAGCTCTATTGTAGCATATTTTAATATTAATAGTAGAAAAATTGGAATGACAATTAATTTATTCATCTCGTTTGTATTCTATTCTTCAATTTGGGCAGCTCTACATCATACTAATATTGTAAATGCGAATGTTTGTCACTATGCGTCTCCAGAACGGATCAACGGGTCTTGATGAATTTCGGAACACATACTACTCGACTAAGTATTTTTACTCCGCACTGACAATCGCGGGCAAAAGTTAATTTTAAATATTCTAAATTTAATTACAATAATCCCGTTTCAAGCTTAACATTTAACTAAAATTGTGCGTCACAGTAAAACGATTAGTAACAAAACATTGTCGTATTAATGTAAACATGCGCTGTATCAAGGTATTAATTGAATGTCACAATCGTCGGGTTGGCATTTAGAAGGCGAGCGATCATGAGTCTACAGCGAGGTCGCGACAAAACCGCACACAGCTGTAAACATCTCAAGGCAATCGAGGACTACCACTTTCCAATATAAAAAACAAAACTCTTTAATCCATAATATTTAACTATTGATATCATTTGAAAATTAACAACGACAAGCCACATTTGAGATTGAGACATTTGGTTACGTCACAG
>LD688930.1:2509362-2526053 GCA_003118335.3 Papilio memnon | reverse complement strand
AAATGCGAAAGTTAAGATGGATGGATGTTTGTTAGAGTTTGTAGCCTAAACTGCTGAACGGATTTCGATGAAATTTGGTGTAGATGTGGAGTCTGGAAGAACACATACGTTACACACTTTTGTTTTTTAATTCCACGCGGACGGAGTGACGGGCGAAAGCTAGTAAAGTAATAAATATAGTGCTAATATGAATAGTACAATAAGTATCACGTAACAATTAAATAAAATCGAAGAAAATACTACTTTATGTTAACTTAGCAAATCATACTTATCATTAAAAAGTATGTTACATAACTATTTCATAGTACAGTAAGTTCTCAGAACTTATAAATTATGATTCGTCAACATGTATGGGTGTTAAGAGTTAATTTACAATTTGTGCAATAAAATTGTGCAATAATGCGTCACATTAATCAATGTTATCAATATGATTATGAAACAAAACAATTTTTCAGATAATAAATAGCTGTATATTAATAATATATTAATTCGAATAGGACTTTGACACAATCTATCGCTGTATAGATAGTTTATATTGCTTGTCAACATACTACAAAAATATAATTAAAACCATATTAAAATTGTTAGCTAAATGGAGGTCCCTGGTCTGTGCCTACCCCTCTGGGTTAAGGGCGTGAGTTTTGTTGTGAAACTATTCGCTTTTCTATTTCTCAAGTAGTGCTGTAGTAACTTTCTACCAGCTACAGTGCTATTATGAAATAGAAAAAAATATGTGGAAAGATCACTATAAATACTGGGTACATAAGACATTTCTCAATCAATTACAAAAACTAGGAAAATCCTCTAAAGTAAACATCACAATGCTTTGTTACTTGTTTACTTAATCTATTCTAATTATATTGTCATTGTAATATTTTTATCTTGCCATAAATAGGCTACAATAATGTATAACCAGAGCGTCGGTGGCTCAAGGGTTTAAGCACTTGACTTGTACATCTACAGGTCTTGAGTTCGAATCCCGCCAGGTACCAATGTGATTTTTCGTATTTCATATGTACATAATTTACCCGACGTTCTTACGGTGAAGGAAAAAATCGTGATGCAACTTGCACATATTGGAGAAAAAAATTAAAAAATATGTGTGAAGTCACCCAACCCGCACTTGGCCAGCGTGGTTGACTATGGCCTAGTCACGATAATGAATGTATAACTATACTATTCTTTTACCTTTTAAAATCAGTTGAAAATATGCAGTATTACATTACACTGTTTACTTTTAAATTAATGTGGAAAATTATTTCTTTACCTCTATATAAGTATGTTATGGTTCTCAGAATGATTAACCTATCTATGAGTGCAAATACATTTTGATGTCATGATTAGAACAAGGTGAGTACTATCGCTGATGCATATGATTAATGCCACCCATCGCACCGCACACCTACATCTTCCCACGGCAATGAATCAGGAAAACAGACGCGCTGTCAATGTTGAGATAAAATGGAACCCTGCCAATAACGATGCATACCGAGCGACTTGAGTCAAAACATTAGATTACACTTTATTGAAAATGTACATAGAATTTGGTAAGACGTTTTTAATTGACTGGGTAGAAGAAGAGACGGTTATATTGGCCAAATAAAACTGGAATTTTCTTCTGTGGTGGTATTAAATAATTCACTATAGTGTTTCATGAATAAAACACAGTAGCATTTTAGGCTTAGGGTTATGATAAATGTGCAAACTTACTTTATGGAGCGTCGCGAAACGTCCGCGGCGGGCGGCGGGCGTTGGTGGGGCGGTGGTGCGCCGCGGGGCACCGCCCGCTCGGCTCGCTCCGCCCGGTCAGGTCTCTCCGCTCGCTCCCGTTCGGCTCTCTCAGCGCGCTCTCTTTCAACTCGCTCTACGCGTTCCCTCTCTAACCGCTCGGCACGTTCCCTCTCCGCCCTTTCGGCTCTTTCTCTCTCCGCTCGCTCCACACGTTCTCTCTCTGCGCGTTCGACACGCTCCCTCTCGGCGCGCTCGACTCGCTCTCTCTCCGCTCTCTCCGCACGTTCCCTCTCAAGCCGCTCGAGCCGCTCCTTCTCGGCGCGCTCGGCTCTCTCCGCCAGCTGCGCCGCACCATTCGAGTACGTCGTGTGTGAGAGGCGTTTATTTATTCTACGTCCTATGTCTGTTTGGTTGGGTTTTATAACCCTAGTGCTGAAAATGGACGATAGAAATTGTTATAATTTTATTCAACATACCAATATGACATTGGTGATCATAAATATATAAGGTTAACGAAAATGTTTTCCTTAGTTAATTTAAGACTGTCGAATTCTAAATAGTTTTGATAGCAACATATATGGTATAATGGTCTTTGATGGCCATCATACTGACCACTTGCTCTGCTCGGCGGCGACTGTGCGCGCCATGCGGTCCTTCGTGGCCTCGTACGAGTCGTCGTTGGCGAGCACGCGCATGCGGCGCGGCAGCGGCCCACAGCACTCCAACCGCCGCGCGCCGGCTCCCCCGCGTACGCACTCGAACGACCCCTGAATTACATACAATACATGCATTACATAAAACTCTGCTAAATGACAACAATAAGGTAAGAACTAATATATACAATAATTCACCTTAACAGAGCGAATGAACTACAGACGCTTGGAGACACATACCTACCACGGTTATCATCATGTTAATATTTATAGTTAATACGATATGACTAAATGATCTTGCAGGGGTCAAAACCAAGAGAGTGCATTGACTACTTTTTCAACGTCTTATACTCATATAAATTCGAATTTCCTATCAATTTTTCATGAGCTTCATACTTATAAAATGTGACACTTAATTGTGCCACTAAAGTGTTAACATGTTAATATTTTATTATATAATTTGATAAAAGCGACGATACGACATTATCATGATAAACACGCGGATCGGAATATCAACGGTGGCTGAATTACCAGTAGTACCTATGCCTAGGCATTTAAATCTTACTAATATTATAAATGCGTATGTTTAGATGGATGGATGGATGGATGGATGGATGGATGGATGGATGGATAGCTTGTTGTTTGTTAGAGTTTGTACCCTAAACTGCTGAACGGATCTCGATGAAACTTGGCACAGATGTAGAGGATAGAGTGGAAGAAAACATAGGTTACTTACTTTTGTTTTTTTTTACTCCAAGCGGACGGAGTACCGGGCGAAAGTTAGTTATTTTATAATTAACATAATTACAGTATAAGTTAACAATTTTATTAACTAAGTTAGATTTTTTATATTTCTCGGTATTGTAATTATTATAATTAATTTTACTACATCAAGGACTTTATAGATAATACGAAGTAAGGACTGATTTTCTTATCATTTAATCTTTTCCGTTCGTCGTACGTACTCACGAAGAGACTTGTATCAAAACAAAAACTTGAATAATTTCTTTACGCAAGTAAATTCGAGCAATAAGTAAATTACGATAAAAAACCGAAACAAAAACATGTGTTTCAATTTCCTTGTTTATCATATTTGTGATTTAAAATCTTTATTTATTTCACGTTAAAAATGTTTTAAGCGAGTTCGGATTTATAAACAAAAAAAAAACAACCATATCCGATTTAATTAGGCACTTTCTTGGCATAAGTTGCAAGTGCAAACAATAACTGATGAAAAATGGGATCGGACGTTTGTCTCTTATCACAAAGAAAATGTAAAAACAGACAGGACATCGCCTTGAATTCTAAACAGCGGCGCGTCGCATTTGTCGTCAGCATGACATGATAAAGATAAGCCTCGTGAGCTCTATAAATTAACTGTGTTCTATAAACGTGTACAGTCAAGGAATTAAATTCGATTTCCACTTAGGATCGAACATCTTACAGCAAACTGTCACCATAAGAGAAAGATAGAGAGAACCGTCACTATGAGATTTTATCTCGTATATTTTTATATAAGTATAAGTATTTAATCTAATCTGATTAACGAATGACATTTCCCAAATGGATAGGAAATAAACGTCTTTGACTGTACTCATGTTACCTAGTTGGTGATAGAAATATGCGCGCTAGATGTCATCTATATGGCGTCCCTGCGGGGGAGTACTCTATAAATAACATGTAATAGTACAAACACTGAAGATCACCCTATTAGGGTACCGAGGTTTCATTTAAATTTGTAAGAAAATATTTCGAGCCCATGGATAAGGAATTTATACATAATATTTTGTATTTTTAAATAAAATGTAAAAGGTTTTTTACCATAAGGTCATTCGGTTATCATTTTTCCACACAAATACACCGATTTCAGGGAATAAAACCTTTTCAGTCCCTAGAACTTTTTTTAAAGTTATAAGTCTGTACAAGACGTACCTGCGGGCCCTCCATTTCTGCATTGCTGTTGATGCTAAAGTGAAATGTTGACTCGCTTGACGCACCATTCGTCGGGACCGGAATTGATATTTTCTGAAATAAGAAAAATAATATATGTTAATTTAAGAAATGGAAAATAGGTGTGGTATCATTTTTGTATGTATCTATAGCTAAAATCAAATGATATTGTTATCAATATCATCAACACAATCTATTCAATGTAAGTAATACACTTACTAAAAGTAATTATTTAACTTGGCGGGAATTAAGCAGACACTTCCAAAGCTACTCAATGCAACGTATTGTAGATAAAGCTTAACCTTGAGTTTTGTACAAAAAATATTAACTTCGAATTTAAAAGACAATGCGGGGAAAAGAATTTTTGTACAGTTGTTTCGGCGAATACACGATTCTAAACACTCAATTACTCAGACATCAATGTTTCCGCGCTGAAAGATAATTTTATTATCTGATAGCCGTTAATTTCACGTGTTTACAATTTCACCGGATTAAAACAATGTCACGCGTCAAGGGTAGGATTGATATCAAAACGGTGTCCCATTTAAAGTGCGTCATAGGAAGGCAATTAGTGATGTGCCGACTTTCATCGCTTGGAATGGCAACGCCGCGGCCGCAAGCCACCGCGCTCGTTTTACCGTTTCACCACCGAGCACAACACGCGCGAATATAAATGTAACTATCTATAATTAACCGCTACCGTATTGCCGAAAAACTTTAACAAGTGAATCATATGCAGTTATCAAATCCTTACTAAAGTACCAGGCGAATGTCAATCGTAGATTTACCATGAGAAAGCTAAACTATGTGAGTCTCTGTGTATGTCTTTATGTGAGATTCTTGTAATAGTAATAGGAATAGCAGTAAAGCAATGCAATAGCTAAGACAAAATGAACGATTGCACATTAACGAAGACAAAGTTTATCAAATAATGTATAACGTTGCTTTTATTATCATCAACAAAGTATCACTATTCAGGTGTTTTCTTACTCCGCAATGGAATTTCTCACATAACTAGTAATTGTGTCACCGGTTACTTTCGCTGGCCTCAAAGAACGTTAACGGTGAGATGTTCTACGGTGTTCTTTTGAAGCGTCCTCCTTCCAGCCAACACACTTACGTTATGATTTTTGTTTTAATAATAGTAGGGGGTAAACATGCTACAGGAACACTGAAGTGAATTACAGATGATAATTATTACTTTATAATTAGAGAAATGTGTAATAAATTGGATTTATAGATGTTAAATGTTCATTGTATTAACTAAAGGACATTAGAATAGCCGATAGGAATGAGGGGAGTTGTTCTAATCTGGGAAAGATAATAGATATGTTTTGATAAGGTGTGTATCGCATCGTATTCGTACGTCTGTTTATGACGTATTAACACGCGTGGCCGCGGGCCGATGTAAGGTCGTGGCTGACGGTGTGTGCCAGTACTACAATGCCAGCCAATTAACCTATTAAAAAGTCACTCACTAGTGTAACAATAAAGCCTTTCTCATATCCACATTACTCGAAAACACCAATCTCATATCAACCGACAAAATAATTTTTTAGTATGATTAATTGAGTGTCATTATCTCAGGTGATTTAAAATTGACTACTGATTATTACCAAGTTATCGACATTGATAACCGACTGTGGAAAATTAGACGGTAAAAACATTACATTAAAGTATATTTAAGTAAAATGTTCCAAAATGTCAAACGTCATTATAGATAAGATTTTTTTTTATCTTAGTACGTTTTACACCAATGGCCGTCATAGAAACGCCCAAGACGCAATATTCTAGTATTATATTATATTTTCTTTGTATGTTTTGTTTTAGCTTTATCGCCTCGATATAAATGCATTTGTTAATAATATTTGTGATTGCCCGATAGGACCCGCATCTTGACTGATGAACTCAAGGTGGTATATTATCTGCTATACGTCGACGTATGCAATTATGGTAGTGACGAGGAAAAAACCCGCCAGTGGGCGAGCTCGGGGCCGGCGGGGGGCGCGCGCGGCGCGGCTTTCTCTGCGCGGCGGCAACGGCGCGCCCGGTATAAAGAGCGCGTCGCGGCAGAATGCTTCGGCACTCGGTGAACAGCCGTCTTGCCCGCTATATTTGTACGCTCATGCTCTCATCCGTCGTCCATTTGTTTGTACACAATAAAAATTCTTTTTCAGGATTATCCGAAAACAGCAATGCCCGTAATTAGATCGTAAGCCAATTATGGATGTCGCAAGTGCAATGGAATCCATATAAATATCATGGCAAGGTCGTTTAGTTTCAACGCTTGTCTTCTTGCGAAGGCCGTGTGTTTATTCGGTCGCTACATCCGGAAAATAAGGAAATCGCTAGTTTGATATTTTGTTTAGTTACGTGTTGTTGTCTTCTACTAATTGTCAGTATCATATTTGTTTTTGCGGTAGCCACTTGATCAGCGAGAGTAATTCGCGGGCCAGTTCGCGTTCAAATATTTTTAGTCGCTAACGTGGCACCAGCTAGCGCCGAGGATTTCATTATTCGGTTCGGAACGTCGATCGTCACGATCGCCGCGCCGTCGGTTACCTAATTTTACCTACACAAACGAAGTCGGCGAACGGTATACATGTTGCTGTTGCAAAGTGAGAGGCCGCTGGGACCGGTTTCCTTCACCCGGTCGAGATAAATGTACGCAGTCGCTAATTATACAAAAGTGGCTCGTATTTCGCTTATAAATAAGGATCGTACTGTGTGTTAATAAAGAACAATAAAATCCGTTGAGTAATTTCAAGAAATGTAATGATTTCGAGCGCGACAAACCCGGACACAGAACAGGCAGTCGAACGGCCGGCTCGGCCAGTTAACGTGCTGTATTTCATTGACGTAACATTGCGGAGGTGGGCCGGAGCGCGGCCGCGGCAACGTGCTCTTTAATTCCATCGCAATAGAGGCGATACGCGATATTCGTACGTCAGTAGTCGACGATGATAATAAATAGTTCACTACACAACACGAATCATAGCGGGAATTCCACGCAGCCGAGCTGTGATCGACGATGTTAATTGCTTACCGCGACTCTTTTATCTAATATCAATACATTAGATACTTGTTTACTTGTAGTAGTTTCTGAGCAGGTTTACAAATAAAATATAGATAAACAATACCATAGAACTAAATTCATAAATAGTACGTCGTAGGTTTTGGAACTGGAGCAAATTTTTCAATTAAGCAACGATTTTAACATCAACCACTACAACAAGTTGTAGCAATGGTCGAGCGATTGTTACAAATTGTAAAAGAAAACGTAGCAAGGTCAGTTTGCTTGCTTAGATTTTTTGGGTCGCGAACGCAACAAAAAAAAAGAAACTTAGCCTCATTAAAAGAATCAATCTAAAGTGACTGAATCGAGTAAAAACTAGATATTTCTTTGTTTTGAGAAAGTGATAGTGGATAAAGTTAAATGAATGTTATGCGACTGTGTAAAAACAATCTGATAAACAGCAGACTGCTGTTTAACTTAGTTTTTGATTGCGAAAAACATTTACATAAAAATACTATATTGCGCGAGTAAATTCAGCATTGGTTCCGTAAAAGAAATTGTTGCAAAACAATCGACTTGGTCGCCGGACACTTTCATCGCTCATGCGTTCGTACAGTCGGTCAGGTATTCGTGTGGTTTCTACCACTTATTTGCATATTCATC
This sequence comes from Papilio memnon, assembly GCA_003118335.3. Classification (NCBI taxonomy): domain Eukaryota; kingdom Metazoa; phylum Arthropoda; class Insecta; order Lepidoptera; family Papilionidae; genus Papilio; species Papilio memnon. Next base: position 2,518,040 of record LD688930.1, on the reverse strand, counting down.
GACGACTTTCTAATGGACGATGCGATTCGTTGTCGCAACCGTCAACGATGTGAGGTAACACAACGATAATTAAACTCACCTGCGAATAAATTCAACACAAACAAGCGTACTGGATATTTTTAGACCACGACTCAATTCGAAATACTTCTACTGCGTTAAATATAGAATTGACGATAAACGTGTGTAGGTGTAAAGTTACTGATTTATCGTAAATGTTTTAAGTTGAATTTTCCTACCATAGAAGGATGTAACGGTTAATGAACTTAAGTTAATTGTCTTCAGTTCGCTATTGATTAGATTGGTGACATTCAATCGTTTGCACGTGTGTTGGACATGTTGGCTTCCGATGATAAAAAATCGATAAACAACCTGTAGATTATTCGCGAAAGTTTAAAAATTGTAACAATTACATTAATTATATGAAATTTTACTCCGAAATCCGTAGTCTATTCTGATACAATTTGATGGTAATTCTAATTAATACCTGAGACGAACAAATTTAGTAATGGGCCTATTGTTTTTATAGGTTTCTAAATGTAGGTTAATATCGAGTTCTGTATTTGCTTAAGAAAAATAAAGACGTTTAATTAAAACTCTTGTATACGTGACATAAGCCAAGCAATTGGGTGTTAGTTGTTTCCTTCGCAGTCGGTGGGGCGGTCGACCTCCGGCTGCAGGGGGAGGGGGCGCCTCTCACCGGCGACGTGACGGCGGCCTCACGCGGCGAGGCTGTACAAAACTACGTACGTAACTAACCTCTCCAGCGATTATTACTCAACACTCGATACGCCTTCCCTCTATACTTTCACCCCGACTTAATGGCATTATTGTATTTTAACAACACATTTTATAAGCTAGCCAGCTAAATCCGGAATGTGCTGCAACCCTATGCAAAGTAAAAAAACATAAAACATAGATCCAAAACCATCTATGGAATTCTCAGAAAACACTGTTTTGGAAACGCATTAAAGAATAACATTTATTCGTTGCGACATAATAAATAGCAAAAGATACATTGTTATTCTTGGAATTTAAATATAATCAACCCCCTGTATATCGGGAAAGTGCCATAGATTGCCTAATCAAAAAGTATTAATATGTCATTAAGCACAGTCTTTCACGTTTCGTCAAGCATGATTTAGGCATTTTAAAAAGCGTTTATAGAACTAGAATAACAACTATACTTAATTGATATCAATGTCAGAAAATATATAATTTTAACCCGGTTACTATCGGTTGCCTAACATTGACGCAAAGTCGCGTTTGTAACCAGGTTAATTAAGACTCAGGTTACAAAGTAATATTAAACAAATAAAATTTGTTGATATTTAAATAAATCAAAACATTCAGTTTATTCCAATCTCACCCTTAACCTTAGAAAGCTTATCGGTGTTATATACATACCTATTATAAACATATTTTACTAACGCAATACTTCACAAACGAAAAAAAAAATCCAGAATCATATTCCTCAAAAATTAACCTAACCTTATCTAATCCGTTAACAAATATAAAAATTACGACCTAAACCCATATCGGGATTGGAAAAATGGACCGATTTTTTCCAACACTTTATTTTTAAAACGACACAACATTCATATCAAATTTTACAAACAGAATTAAGTTAACTTTTTAGGGGTTAACAAATGCGTGCCAAGGCTGAGAGCGAGAATCGATTAATCGGTAAAACATTGCAAAGTATGGCTCATCGAATCGATTTAGTAACGCGCGATGCATGTCACATACGCGCTGTATCGACAAAAACAATTTAGTAGGTATTTAGATCAAGGTGCGGGGCCCGAGCAACAGCTGAGTGGTAGGTCGACGCGCGGAGTTTACGATATTAAATATCGCATACGATATATGCGTTGCCCTGTAGTTCAGGGGGTTAGAGTAATCACATAATTACGTCACAGATATCAGGACGTTTTTTATTACCCGACTGAAAAAGAGGGTAATGTTTTCGCGTTAAATTCCATTGTGACGGGTTAGAGCTTTAACTACCGAAACGATTTTGACGTACAAGGCGTCATTCGATTCGTCTTCTTCCGCAGTGTTACATCCCAGCTCAAAACACCTACAGTCAACGTGATAATTAACATAAAAAAAATAGTAAAAACCGGATTGGAATCTCTTGGAACGTTTTTCTCTACTTTTATTTTTGCCTCTTAGATTTAGACTGTCTTTATTTTTTAAATTAAGTTTAGGTTAGACTATTAAACTATTGCATCTGCTATTTAGCATTGAAATGTCCTAAATAAATTCACCATGTCATTACACATTTATTAACGCAAAATAGTCGGCAATATAGTGCCTCTTGTATCATTAATATTCCTAATACTTCGGTGTGTGTTCGTCTGGAGGAGGAGGAGAAAACTGATAAATCAAGTAAACACCATGTTTAGTTCGGTTTTACATACATTTATATTTCCAGTTCAACGGCCGAGTATAAACCAGGAACGAGTTGTAACATATACGCACCGAGTGGGATTATACATTTAAATAAGTAAAGGAGTCAATCCACTCGATGCGTAAGTCGGGGGCCTATGAACTATGACCTAGCGGTACACTGTTTGATACAATACTTTTTCGGTCAACATTTAAATTATACTATTACTCTGAAACAATACTACTAAGTAATATTATGAATCATTTTACACGTTTTGATAAAATTTCAAGAGTAAAATATTGTCTAGACATTTAAAATTGTGATGACATCAAATGTTATACACATCATTGAGTTAACAACAATCCCGTAAGCAATTTTAATAAGAATCATCAAAAAATTAATTAGCTTGCAATTATAATTATGAATCAATACATGCTTACATACAAATATAGAATTTTATTACCAATCCTCCGACGGCGTGCGTTTAACATTTCGTTAAAATATTTCCTACATTTTGCAACACAAACAATACGCTATAAAGATATTGTCATGTCAAAGTATCGAGGGAATTCAATAAACAATGCTGATAAAATTTAGGGAAGCGTATCGAATTTACCACACTAATTGTTTCTGTTTTCTTAAACCAAATGATAAGGACAACATTATTTTTGTACATATATTTCGGTTGTAAAAACTCCATTATGTTTATTCTTCGGTACTTACTTTCCTTACTCTATAATACTAGGCTGATTTTAAATAAAAAGTTACCTAGTTCATATTTTTATCGGGTAGACATAATTTAAAATTAATTTCCAGTTAAATTACTGCCAAGTGCGATATTTGTATTGAAATGATAGTTTGGATTTAGATCGTGTATTTACTCGTCATCGTGGGAAGATTCAGAAGGAAAATGTATGGAGAATAATCTAGATCATTGTATTGTCAATAAACTATACTATTCATTGATATAAGATTATCGTTAATCTATTTCGGTTTAATATTTACCTCGTGAATACTAAATAATAACATTAAGCGATAAAATGATTACGCGCGACATCACTGACGTATGTACTTATTCATAACTGGTTCACATTTTCTGCAAGGAAGTTTTTATTACAATAACTTGACATTTTTAGAATATAAAATTCAAGGTCTATAGAACTCGGGGAAAACGTGGGGAAATTAGTTGTATAATTAACGAATATTTGGCTTTTAAACCTAACCTATAAACTCTGTAACGATAATTCTGGATTAAAGCTTAAAAACTCACAATTCATTTGATACGCTTTATATAGTTGCCTTGGTACGTTTACAAATGAACTGATAACTGAGTCATTACAAAACGAAAGCACGTAACGGAGCACGTATACTACAAAATATCTGTCTTATTGTTTATTTCAAAACCTTTACAGCATTGTAATAAAACACACAGATATAAAATACGATAAATATTACAACAGTTAATAATAATATCCAGTACTAATATTTGCAACAATACTAAATGCCCCCAAGAAAGGAATCAAAACTACAATGCAATCCAAACTTAATGCCGGCTCGCACGAGATATTTGCACTATATTATAAACAGAGCATAACTATAGATATAGATGCACAGTAGCATTAGGCCCAACTGCCATCAATCTGCCGCATCCGTACCACGAGCAGGCGTTAAGTTTGAATCTTTTAATACTCTGCCTCACAATTAGTTAGGTATTTTTCTACAATAGTCTTTATTAAACAAACAACCTTCGATTGAAACGTTCTCTTGCGAAACTACAAGTTTGGATGACCACTCGCCATTACAACATATGATTGTAAAAATAAATATTTAAACCAATCAGAATATTTTAAAAATAACGGTTTATATTTAGGAATTTTCTTAGAAATTATTTAATAATCTCAAGATATTTTTTTACTTTCTAATATACTTGAGTCGCAACAAATACGTAACACTAATCAACGATAATTTTAACTTAACATACAAAAACTCGTCGGTGAAAGTTAACATAAAATGTCTTAAACTATCGTATATTTCATCAATAATATAAAACTGTACAACTGTACTGTTGTTACAATCCTACTCGCAGTAACCTTAGTGAAACATAAGGCTCATTAGAAGTTTATCAATGCGATATATTAGGATACGTCTCCGTACTTTAAGCGATTCGAAAAAGAGTATTTTAGATTTTTATGTAATAATGTAAAAATGTGTTTGTAATCCAAAGGGTGATGCATTACATATGCTGTTCCAAGTAAAGACCTATACATTGAAAACTATGGATATTAACCCTTTTAAATACGTATATTCCACAGTGGTAGAGCCCGCTTTAACATCTTCGCACGAATGGGTCGGCTCGCCAAACCACTACCAATACCACGACCACACAGAAGACAAGCGTGAAGTAGAAGCAATCCCGCGTTTCGTCTAATGAGTGTGGTACCGAAGACCTAATTTTAGTCCCTTTATCTTCCCACACATTTCTTAAGGGGAAAGGATGGGTAAGAAAAGTGGATTTGACGGTGAATGTGACGCAAAGGAACAGGAAATGTCCTCTTTATGTGCGTCACCTCCTCCGTCGATTAAGGGTAGGCAACGCATCTGTGATTGCGGATGTTTATGAGCAGCGGTCGCTCCGCCATTTTGGCGGATTCAGGTGGCCGCTTGGTCATTTAATATATTAAAAAAAATCCAAGTTATTTGCGTAAACAAAAATTTCCCTTTATAACATGAATTATACCAATTTTACAATTTCGAAGTAGTACAGCTACAAAGTTTGTTTCGATTAGGTACAGCGTGTATACTTTACCCACTTATATACGGGGTCGCCTTAATAACTATTCAATAGAAATCAAGATTTCGGCTCGAAGTATAAAGTTCAAACATTCACTTTGTCATCAGTTAAGTTTGACCTTTAGCTACTTGAGTAATACAATCATGATTAAGTTGCCAAACTTTTCATTATAAATTACACGGTCAAAGATTTCGACATTACAATGCTTAATCAGAAAAGTAAGTCGTATAATTTAGTTGCTTATCTATCTATACTAATTTATACTATTTACTGTAATATTATAAAGAGGAAATATTTGTATTTTTGTATGTATTTGATTCACGCAAAAACTACTGGGCCGATTTTTAACATTCTTTCACCATTAGAAAGGTAATTTATCTGTGAGTAACATAGGCTATGTTTTATTATTACTAATATTGAGGAACTATTAATAAACAGCGTATTTCTGGACCCCGGCGTTAAAAAAATTACAAAATTTTATTAACTATGATCATAGGGAGTTTAATGAAGCGTTTGAAATTACATTAGTGAAACTGATAAACGGGAATTAAACAGATGCCAACAACTACTTATTTAGGAAATTTCCATGACGAAATAGGGCTAATTCTATCTTATTACAGCAATATAATCGCGAAGGTTTGAAAGTAAAAATTGATAAATCGATTAGCGAATACGTGCTTACAGTTAATTATCTAAATTGTTTCCTTTTAACAGGTTTGGAGGTTAATAGACGAAGATTAATGAGGAATGAGCTAATTAACAGGACGGCAACTATTTTTTAAAACAACAAAGTTTTAATTTTTTATCCCTTACACCACAGGACAAATATTAATAAAAATTTACATGATGTTCCGTCACCAGAACGGGTTTAAATGATGTTTATCTGTGTAAAATCTGTTGAAATTTTATCCCGTCTGTAATACACGTAGATAAAGTTGCACCTGCCTATTCACAATCAAATCAGATGAACAGCCCGCTAGACATCTACTAAAAAATACAGACAATTCTAGTCCTACTTAATCGGCCACCTGAAGTTCAGAGTAATAGGTAGTCGCGGCAACTTTTACCGAAGTTGCATAAGTCGCCGTCTACAATTTATAACTGGCCACATTGCAAAACTTTCGTAACATTACATAGTCTACCTTTCTCATGAAATATTAATTCCAGATAGTATTTTTTTTTTTGACATGAAAGTTTCCTATACAACAAAGTTAATTTAGACAGTAGAAATTAATCAATCCAACTTTCCTTCCGTCTTTAAGGTTGCAAACAAAGTTCTATTCCATTACCATTTTCTGTAAAAATCTTCACGGCGTTGTCAGTCCTAGATGGGCTAGATGGGGTGGGGTGAGGGGGGGGTTAACAGCTGAATCTTACTAATATAAGAAATGCGAAAGTTTAGAATTCCGGTGGACAGAGGGATGGATGTGTTAAGCAGGTAACAGTAGACAGCTAAACGTATCTGCATAAAATTTGGCCCAGATATAGATCATATCCGGAATAACGCATAGGCTACTTATGTACTAAGTTTTCAATTCCGCGCTGACGAAATTGCAGACAAAATATAGTAAATCACAATAACAAAGACTGGCTTAATTCGCGAATGATTGAATAGATGCAAAAGATAGGTACGCTCCTATAACACGCTGCGTTCTGCTTAATCAATTTTAAGACGGACGACCTTAGATTCAAAGTCAGTCAACCTTAAAGGTTAGCAGCATTCATAAAAACGTTTGCTTCGAATCTTATCCACGTTATTGTAGTCCTCTGTCTAGCTTATTAACGAGTTATATTTATTGATAAAAGTACAATGAAATAGAAGTAATGAAAGATTTCAATTTCCGAAAAGGAACGTGAATTACAAACGGTTTTCCAAATCTAGACAATTTCCAGGATAAATTTGTAACATAGATTAAGTATGGTGCAGTAAATGGTCATTACTTTCTCTTTGGAGATAGAAAACATATTACAATTTGATGTAAATAAACCTTAATGTATCAATTTTAATTTAACAAAGCCAGACATTAAAATTCACTAATCTAGGACGAGAGTTTAATCTAACTTAGACTAGACATGTATCAGGAACCGGAAATAACCGCAATTCACTAAATCTTGTCTAAACAGTGTTAGCGTAAAGAGTTTTTATTACAACAATGTAGTTTGTATTTTTGGTGGGTTCGGCGGCGACTGCGTGTTGAAGTGAAAGTGAGTAGCGCACGTACGACCGCCTCGCACTCCCAATAAGACGACGCGCCGTCCGCATACCTCGACAATTATACACGAGGAAATCAGATCGACAACACCCGGTTACTACATCTATTTGTATTTTATTAAGACCACAATTGTATCGAGATTAAAAGACTAATGGTCACCGCTTACATGTCCATTCGAGGAAGTTTATTTCCTACCCGTTTTATAAACATTTGTTATACATACTTCGCTTTGTCACTTTGTCATACATAGCTGTACAATCTTAAACAATCCGATTTTAATTCTTTGTGTATCAATATCTATAAAACTTAACTCTATTAACAACTAGCTGTTGCTCGCGACTTCGCCCGCGAAAAATAATAAAAAAAACATAGCCTATGTTACTCACAGATAACGTAGCTTTTTAATGGTGGAAGAATTTTTGAAATCGGCCCAGTGGTTTTTGAATTATTTAGATACATACAAAAATACAAATCTTTCCTCTTTATAATATTAACGTAGATTAAGTAATTTTGCTGTAAATTAAGTAATAACGCAAATTAAAATTATTTATTTAAACCTTGGTTTTTGTTATTCTTATTCAGTTAAGAAAAAAATGTAGTCTAACTTCAAAAAAAATATATTTTAACTAGTTGGACGAGAAATCTAATATGATAAATAAATATATCTAATTTACTATCAGAGATATATGTTACAACATACTACGTTATAAAGAGATTTAAAAGTGACATAAATGGGGCCATGGAAATGTAAATAGCAGACAAACTTGTCATCATAGCATGCAGTGATTGCATAAAAAACTGTTGTAAACAATTGTATTCAAGATTAGCTATTGCTCGCGACTTCGCCCGCGTGAAATTAAAAAATATAGCCTATGTTACTCATGGATAAGTTACCTTTCTAACGGTGAAAGAATTTTTAAAATCGGCCCAGTAGTTTTAAGATTATTTCAATACATAAATACTAATCTTTCCTCTTTATTATATTAGTATAGATCGGGACTATCTATGTATAAAACTATTACTATGTTGATTAAAGATCTACGGTTTTTTAAGTCCCTTTATGTAGACAGCAAATAATTTTCTAAGTAAACAACTCTCTTGGTTTATCGCTTTAGGGTGTTATATAAATACGACTCTAACAAATGTTTATTATCTTATCAATCTCATTTATAGCCATCAACAATATAGAAGACTTGTAAATTTCCATACAATATCGCGTGTCACAACTGGTAACAACACTATCAATTCCTCATTGAATATTGTTTACAATGGTACTAAAGGTTAG
>LD688930.1:2417981-2435073 GCA_003118335.3 Papilio memnon | reverse complement strand
ATAAGGTTCACGGAGGGTAGGGGAAGATAAATACTATCCTCTCAGCTTAATGGCTTTCTGTCCCGTATCTAGCAGGCGACCGACCGTGTCTTGCTGTCAGGTCATTGAAACATTGATTTGTCTTCGTTACTTCGACATCGCCACTCTAATGCATTTGTAGTTCTACAGTGGTGATGCTTTTAAAATGTAATGTCTAGAAATACTGTATAAGTCTAGGTCTATTATTCTGAATATGTTTCCAACGAAGGCAAGTCACGCAGAAATAATCCAAACAAACTATCCACTATAATATTCAAAATAAAAGGCGGATTGTAATTTCTATTTTTATAGTATTCGGATTAAAGTAATTGTTAAAACTAGATGCGAAAAAAGTCTCGAATATCATTAATTTATTGTATAAACCAAAGGATTTATACGGAACATAATTTTTACAAGCATTAAATGTTAATGCTAGAGAATTATACGAACGTACCTTACTCCATTTATTATTCTGTTCGATCAAATGTCAACTTTAATTCGAAAGTATTAGGAGTGATGTTTGCTTGTCGGGGGCTATAAATACGGGCCCCGTCACCTGAGCAAACGGAGCGGACCCCAGCCAGAGGTTTATATCAATTTTCTGGCGAGTGCGTCTGGGTAGTGGAAAACACTTAAGAATGCAGCTTGACGTTCTTTTCGTGGAAAAAGATTTTAAGGTAGTATTCCTAAAAATATGGCCTTAGCACTATGTTATTTAGTTATAGTTGGACCAAAGTAATTTTACTTAGTATATCTATACTTCTATATTATATATACTAGTATTATAAAGAGGAAAGATTTGTATTTTTGTATAATATTTTTTATTTATTGAAATAACTCAAAAACTACTGGGGCGATTTTAAAAATTCTTTCACCGTTAGATAGGTAATTTATCTGTGAGTAACATAGGCTATATTTTATTTTATTTTATTTTATACAAAACAAAATATTACAGTTCACATATAATTTTAAAGACATATTGAACATAAATTATTTTAATTTTTAATCGACTTTGAAAGTGCCACTGACTTTATAGGCTTTTATTTGCAGATAAACCGTGTGATAATTTTCTCACATTAAACAATTTTTTTACATGTTTTTTATGACACGTCAAATAATTTATGTTGTTACTTTTAAAATTCTTTTTTGCACGAATTTCAGTCAACCTGAAAACAATTCAGTAATTAAGTGCGTGTCCCTACCTGTATTTTGCACCGTCAACACCCCGAGTTAACACTGCCTGGATTACAATGAATACTGTACGTAGTTCTATAGGTAAATCGTAACCTGCTATTGGCTCCCGTCGTCCAGTGCCAGCCAATCCCATTAAAAGGATCGAACAAGCGAGTGTTAATTGAAATTTTTCATCTCTCTAACTGTAAGCTCTTAATTAAACAATGGCACGTTATTGTTATTAAACCTCACTCGTAGAACTTGTAGATATAGGAAGTTGGGTTTTATTATAAACGAGTGAGAGATGATTTTCGAACAAATGTTTTAGAAAAAGATTACCATGTGTGCCAGGCTATCTCCGAGTAGATGACAGTCAGGGTTCGCTTTTGGTTAAGATTGGTTCTTTGCATCGAGTGTCCAAATTATAATAGAAGATAATCTTTCAAGCTATGGAATTATCTTCAACCTGATCTTCTCCCTACAGAGGGTTGGCTCAGTACGAATTGCTCTTCCACAGATCTTAGTCAGCCGTCATATTTGAAATACCAACCAAAGGCTTTAAATATCTTTGAATTTAAAACTTTAAACTTTAAATATCTTTAAATATTTGTTGAACAACTGTCTGACATTGTCTTCATTTTAATTTCTCGTTATTTTAACTTTATAAAGAAAACTATTGTGTCTTGCTTGAATAAGATTCTCAATTGACATTGTATTCAGCGTAATTTTCCTTTCTTAAGCCACTCTATTACGCTCTTTAAGGTTTTCAAAAGAATGAAGTTATATAGACGTGTCAGTCATCGCGGCATCATGACGATGCTTGCAGCTCGCAGTAACAGCGGACTCTTTGTCAGCAAGGCGATGCTTTCAGCTCGTAATAACTCGAGCCTCTACAAACTTGCCACATTGTGATACCCACTCCAATTGTAAACAATGTCGTGTCTCTATTTTCATTTGATATTCGGCTTTTCAATTCGCCTTCTGGTCTTGTCGTATTCTTAGAAACTCGGGCTGTTTTGAGTTAATTTATTTCTTGTCTGTTTTAAGGACTACCGATGGCAGATTTTCCGCCATTGTGATACTTAAGTTTTACTTACCAACATTCAACTATGCCATTAAAATTTTAACTTTAGCGTTTATGCAATGGAGTCCTAATTGCATCAAGTTTTTCTCATAATTAGTGTCATGCGAAAGTTTTAAGAGACCAGTCTAGATCAGTTAATTTCCTGATACAACAGGCATTGGTTAATCCTTCCTGCCTTTATTATTTTTTTAACTATATCACATCTTACAATCTAAAGTGCTTGAGATACCTTTAATAAATAACAGATGTGTTTGATGGTATCGAATGTTCCCCATCAAGTTGATAGATGTTGGTGACGCTACACTTACATCCCTTCCTGGCAAAGCTGTGAGAAATCCAGCGTCATTGCCACTTTTCAAGACGTCAAACAAATAGACAGAAGGTCAACATTACATTTTAAAACAGTAATATAAAATTCTTAAAATTGATTTTACGGAAATACGTTTACCAAAAGATATTGGTAACTTTTTTGTTTTCAAAGACAACAAATATAAAAGTCTTACTAATATTTTAAATGCGAAAGTTTAATTGGATGGATGAATGTTTGTAGCCTAAACTGCTGAATGGATCTCGATGAAATTAGGCATAGACGTAGAGGATACTCTGGAAAAACACATAGACTACTTTCTTTTGTTTATTTTAATCTGCGTGAACGATGGCGAATGCTAGTATTGTAATAAAATGAATGAAAGCTGGCGCAAATACAATATGATATAGGTGAGTTATCAATATTCCGTCCAACCACAATCGGATAAAGCAAGCTTCATTCAATTACCAGCTTTGCTTATACGAGGCCTCCGTACGTTTTGTGATCATGATTTAATAATGGTTTTAATGGATTTTAGCGTTAAAGTGGCTTTGACCACAGCGTGCATTTAGGTAATTCAATTGTTTCGCTATGAACAGACCTAGTTTTCGGATTAACGTAGGAATTAACGTTTCTACATATGGGAATAGGTGATACTTTAAATAATGACAATGTTAAACGTTAAAGATCTCTTATGTTTCTAAAGTAGCGAATTTGTACCTTAAAAAAGGATTTAAGAAAATGCAAAATCCAAAAATAACTTACATTGGCACAAAATTAGCAAAATAAAGCAAGAAAAAAACAAAAAAGCAAACCTTACGAGTTTATTTTCTACTGAAACTTATAAAAAATCTCTTTTCGTCTGTTTTAGTTATCTGCATTAAAAACAATTTAATTAGTTAAAAGTGGACATTGGTTGTGCGTACTGAACGGTGAGTTCAAAGTTTAACAGACCGGCCCCCTCACCGCAGGACCACATTCAATCGCTTGCACCCCAACATATAGCATTGTTCGTGACCTCAGCCACATAGATTCCTATAGGAATTCCCCTTTACTCCCCTTTTAATTCCGCTACCTTTGTTCTTGCTACGTATCGTGATCAACTGTGAAGTACGCAGAAGATTGTTTGAACATAAAAACTTTAGCTTTGCACCGCCTTAAACAAAAAAAATAATCTTAAGTAGGTACTTAGATTTTTAAATAGTTCGTTCGTTTTTTAATATTAAAATTACATTTCGATTCTTTCAAAAACGTAACTATTTTCAACGTCATCATCAACTTGCCCTTATCCCTTACGGAGGGTCGGCACAGTTTGTGCTACTCTTCCATACATTTCTATCAGCCGTCATATCTGAATCCACTCTCTTCTTAAGCATATCCTCTTTCACACAATCCATCCATACTTTCTTCGGTCTTCCTCTTCCTTTGTAGCCATCCACATTCATTCTTAACACTTTCTGGTTTATGTCCCCATCGTCTCGTCGCATAACATGTCCATACCACGCTAACCTTTTGCTTCTCAATTTCAACGTGTTTGCACATTTTTCGCTAAGATTCGTAAATTAACAAGAAACTATTAAATATAATTTCTCAAATAACTTGATACAATTTTACATCAATTATGGATTTTGACGCTTTCTTGTTTATTTGATTTAAATCGGACGGAAATATTTGCGTCCGTTGTCTTCTTGCTTTTTAATTTCTTAACTTGAAATTAACTTGTAAGTTATAATTAATTTATATCTCATTGTGCCGTCGACGCGGGTCCGTTAGGAAAACAATTACATCGCCCCTGCCAACGATAATGTTATCTATTCGCTCCACTGATCTGTGACTTGTGAGGTCCTAACAATGAGGGTGACTATTCTTTAAGTAAAAATTGTAGGTAATAAGGGCAAAAAGAATCTTCCCCAGAAATACAAATGGAATTAAATCAAAGATAATCCATAATGCCTTTATTTTAATTTTATCCTTTGACGTATTTTTTTATCATTTAAATTAACTGGGAAGGTTAAAAGACAAATTGTCACATTTAAAATTGAATAAACTTGGACTAAGCAGGTTTAATATAACAATAGACACGCCACAATATATTGAATTTGTTAGATATCCAAACGTCGATATTAATGGGGGTATATCAACCCGTCTGCATAACTCAATATCATAACTATGCGTCCCCCCTCCTCCCGCATAGCATGTTCTTTGTGCACGATGGACCTTACGATATCATGTTGATGGGCCTCTGTCAAGCGTAATGAAAACTTTGTGCAGCGTCCAAATTTATGTGACAAAATTATGTGACCGACAAAGGAAGCTATGGGTCGTTTGTGTTACAGATGGATAAATTTGAAGCGTTATCAAACGTAATATGTGTACTACGTTCCATGCCACATCCAAAGTAGGCAACTGTAATATTGTAAACAAGAATGAATAACGTAGAAACAATAATTTTTAAAATATTTTAACCATGTTTAGTGTTTTAAGTATTAGACAACTTGAACGGTATGTCTTATCTATTAGTGGTCATTCTTATTTTTTTTAAGTGTGTCCGAAGAGCTCTTCATCGTCTGTCGGGCGTGCCTTATCGCACTTGCCTTTGACTTGCTTAATTTTTCTTAGACCTTTTATTACAGTAATTTCACAATAGCAAACCATACAAAAATCTATAATTGGTACATTTTGTATGTTTGTCTCGTATACTAAACTGTTGGGGAGATTATAATGAAATTTTAGTAAAGAATATTTGGAGTGCCAAAAAAAATTGTGCCTTAAAAATTATTAAATTTTTACTTTTTAATTTGTAGACTTATCATGTTATTTTGTTTTTGGATTTATGATATATGCTACATTCAGAAGTAGGTAAACAGTCTCGCAACAGAAGCTTTTTATGACTATTTTCATGGCCGAAAACTTGTGAGTTTATTGCTTTGCGACATTTGAACTGTTGACTTGGCAATGTTTCTTAAAATTATAATTAATGACTTTCCCAGTTTAATTTCAAGGGGCGAAACAAAACGATACCAACGCTTAATTAATTTTAACTCTTTTCGTTTTAATGCTGTTGTTTTGTTTATTTAATCGAATCTCGACGGAAATGTTATTTCGGTAAATGTCACAATTACTGATTCAAAACACTTTCGGCAAAATAAAACAAATTAAACGTTTTATAAAAGCAAGAAGGATGTGATGGGTCACTCCCTATCTATTCCTGGAAGTTACTCGTAAAAATTGTTCACAGACAGCCAGTTATTAATAAATTATTGCGTTTGCAGGCGGCGCTGTGTGCAGACTACAGCGTGCCGGTGGACTGCGTGGCAGCAGGTCCGGCGCCGAGACCAAGCTCGTTCCACGAGATATCTGCGCCTAAAGTAAGTCACAACCAGAGGCGGTGCCAAACCGCGCCCTACTATAGGGCGACCGCCCAGGGCGTCTGATGGAAAGAGGCGCCACATATCTGCGAACTACACTCCCATATAAAAAGCGATAGAAATCTCGCCAGGGCGCTAGTAGAGCTATAACCGCCATTGGTCACAATATACATACAAGCCTCATCTGGTTTAAGTCCACTGGACGTAGTCCAATGATCAACAATAGTCCACTTCGCTACACTGGTGACTTTTGGATTACCCGTCCATCTAATACGACCGCCCTTTTAAATAACTTTTAACTACTAACTATAAAGTAATTAAAGGGAGGTTACACATTATTATTCATTGTTCACCGCATTAGTCACAAATGAAAATGATTATGAATGAATAACTCATAAAAAGGTTAAAAGAAATATTTTTCTATGTTACGTGTTAAGGGAAAAAACCTTTACATGTGGTAAAAACAACTGATTGTATATAAAATTGTACAATCATCATTGCCAAGATTGACCTTCCGAGTTCATGATAATGACGTAAATGAGTAGTGAAATGCGATTATTAAACGATGATTCATGTGTTGGTTTAAACAGATGTTATACGTGCAAGGATAGGTACTTTTATAAAAGACTTTTATTATTATTGTAATCAATCGATAATTCTTTTAAATCTAATGAATTTTATTGTTTTCTTTTTTATTCAGTGAGTAATATCGCTTTAAATATTTGCAACCATCATTGTTTCAATCGAGATCAAAGTTACTAACAAAGTTTGGATACAGTTATGGACACAATATAGTAATTACAAATAGTTTGTAGTGTACAAATAGTAATTACAATATGTTTAATCAATGTTAACAAATTATTGCAACATTAGCCATACTTTTTAGGACAGGGAAAGTTAACAAATAACTAATTAAATTAGAAATAAAAACTGGAATTTATTTATCTTAATAACAAAGGAAAATAGGTAAAAGTTACGTCAGTGTTAATATTAATTTCAGGTTTTCTCATACAGAGTTTAAATTTTAATTAAAAAATTACTAATTATGCAATTAAGTGATACTTAACTATGTTTTTGCGCAGTGAGAATCGCTAGTCACCGTACCTATTGTACACTCAATGTAACTTAAGTGCTCTTTATGTACGTGTTAAACAAGTAAATAAATAAAGTATGTGGAAGTAAACATAAGAACGTTGTTCACCTTCACAAGATCACGCATGCGTATTGCGACCGAGTGAGTCATAGGAAGTCATTCAACTCGCGCGATTACAATCTGAACGACGAACTCGGTCACTTGTACACCCGTCAACCACTGCAGTCCTTTTTAGTACAATGATTCAACTAATACTATATTTAGTTAGGAAGCTTTAGAACAAAAATAAGTCTATTTCCCTTTATTATTTTTTATCCAAACTGAATGCACATTTCATGTTTACATTACGTACAAATTTAGTTAGGTATGTTTTTAATATAGTGATAAGATTAGGTGTGTAGAAAAGACAAAAGACAAGCGAATGAAAACAGAATTAGGGAAGTAACCTAAATGTTAAGATAAACTGCAAAAAAGTTCGCTCGCTAATCTCGATTCGGGTTGTTATTTCTTTGTACATCCTATCTGGAAGAAAGGCTTTAATTGCTGGTCGAAGTCTACATATTATAGTAAACGGAAGGGTACCTTGTTTAACGAAACACATCGCAAGATGTTAGGAGGTTACAAAGTTAAATGTCCCCAAATGGTTAAAAGAATCACTGGTCGAATTAGAGGACAGTTAAGGAGTTCAAATACTTATTCTATTCCTGAATGGAAAAAATCCCATCAAAATAACAAACTTTAATCTATACTAATATAATAAAGCGTAAACACACACTTCTTTGTTGCCTAAGATGTCAGCAATTACAGCATATTTTTGAATAATACTTTTTTTAATAAAAAGCCCTACACTTACGTCACGCTTTAGGCTATATATTTTCACGCCTTTAAAATTGGGGGGTAAATATTCTGGATAAAAACCCTAATGTGGGAAAGAGATCATAAGTTGCTGCCAACATCAAGGAACCAAGATTGCCATAGTAATTGGTATTTTGTCATTTGCAATTGATAATTTGACAATTATAAACAATGAAATAATTTTTTTATAAATTCATGCGGATGAAGCCGCATGGGCACAGCTAGTTTTCTATAATATGGTAATGTTACTTCTATATGTATACCATACTTATATAAGAACAATATACATTTATACAGTCATTGGTTACTACTTCAAAAAAGTTTATACAAGAATAAATGATTCCAAAAGCTAATTATGATAATAGTCTAAGAAAAATATAATTATGATGTTAATAACGAAAGAATCTCACATAATTTTATTACTCATCCACAAAAGTTCAGTGAAATTGATTAGTAATTAGATGAATGAACAATACAATGAATATTTATTAAGCTAATTCATATTTACGACAAAGCCTCAATTACAATAGAGACAAGGCGCTCGAATTAGCGCATCGATGTCACCGGCAAACCGTAAATGCCGCACGTTTGTTATTCGCCTAGTCAAATTGTAAACATTCGACAAAAATATCGAACGAATACATTCACAAAGTATACTTCGACACTGTGTTTTCAGGGACTGTAACAATGCAGCTGTTATAGTGATTTTAACAGTGGTAGAGCTCGCTTTAACATCTTCGCACGAATGGGCCGGCTCGCCCGGTGCAATACCACGACCACACAGAAGACAGGCGCCAAGTGGAAGCATTGCGCGTTTCGTCTGATGAGTGTAGTGCCGGAGGCCTAATTTTAGTCCCTTTGCCTTTCCACGCCTCTATTAAGAGGAAACGATGGGAAGGAAAGTGGATTTGACGGTGGAGGAGGCGCATAGGAAGGGCAAATATAATCTTTATGTGCGTCTTGTCCTTCGTCTATTAAGGGTAGGCAACACATCTGCAATTGCGGATGTCTACGGGCAGCGGTCGCTCTCCATTACAGCGGTTTCAGGTGACCGTTTGCCACCTTAATAATATATAAAAAAGGCTTGCGAGCAATCGGTGCTCAAATACTATTCAACAATGAATCTGTACAAAGTGTCGGAATACAATACTTCTTTGTAAGTGAGTTTTTTCTGATTCTTTATGATTTTTCCGGGCAAATTTCAAACGGCGACATTCACAATTTCCCGGTAACAGATATATCAAACAAGCGATCCTGTCATTTGTACCAAATGAGTCAGTCCAGTGAGTCAGGCGTTAACTGCATCCCCGGTGCGCTATGCGTCACCCCTCTTATCTCTTGCAAAAGGGGTGTGTTATTGTTTGAACTGTGCATTGGGTGGAGAATTCAGATCTTGCAATATTAGTTGACCAGGGTGAAGTTTACTACGAAATCTATGTTTCTTTTTATAAAAAATACTTGTAGTAAAAGGTATAATACATTTACAGCAAAAGATTCTAGAATCGGAGCTACATAGGACTACTGTTTGACTTGTTTTGGTGTATGGTTCAAGTGTTTTCAGGACTAACTGCAACTAGGGCAATTTTTAAGAGCTACGTCGCCTTAACCCGTACTTGTCTTCATTTCATTTCTTTACTTTAATATTGACACTGCCAACACTAAAAATGTACATTAAAAACCTAAATTAACTAGACTATTTACAATTTGTGTGTTGTTTCTCATAAATCATAAATGTTTGTTTTCGAAGTTCCGCATTGAAACCATCGCATTAGATCTCATCGGTTACATCAAAGAGTTACCAGTCGGTCTGTACTGCAGCTCGGCAACGCTTCGATGCGTCATAGTCCTTAATCATGTGCGTAAGGGGTGTGTCATTGTTTAAATGATGCAATATGTACCATGTGCAATAGCCCCTCATGTTTAGAATTTGAAATAACAATGGAATATTTATTCCATAGTATAAAGATAGTATGAACAACAAATTTATGACTTAAATAAAATTTTGACGAACTCTACATTTTGTCAAATTTATACTGACAACTACATTTTCGTAATGATATTCCCAGTGCCGGTTTTAGCATCACCGGTGCCCTGGGCAAGATTCCGGCATCCCTTAACAGCAATACAAACCCATACGAAAAAAGGGACGTTAAGGGACGCCTAGACGCACGTTTATGTCCGGCGCCCTGGGCGGTAACTTCATCTCGCCCTACCTTAACGCCACTACTGGATATTCTTTTGTGTGATGAATACATTTAATTTATTGTTCGACTTTGAACTTGTAATCAATAACTACATGCTATTTATAGACATTTACTTTGAAAACAAACGATCGTAATATTCATATGAATTTGCGTGAGGAAAAATCCTATCTGCAAAGGTTCAGTCCGGGTCATTCCTTGCGTCAGAGAATAAAAATTCCTCGCGAGCGCGTGCCTCACTAGCGCCGCGTCACGGTGACGTGAGGAAGCGTGAGGAAAATCGAATGACGCATAGTCCTGCATATAAAGAAGGCTATAAACTAAATGACATAAACACGCCATTGTGTACTGTCTCCTTGGAAACAATGTTCCGTGAGGATGCAATTATTAAATTGTACTAATTTTAAATTTAGAATGTCTCTTGTTTTTGAACTGAAATAAACGTCACCTGATTAAATAGAGGAGTTGATGTTAGGCATTAAAAGAAAGCTGGAGACCTAGCTATAATATGAAGTACTGCAACCCATTGTAAAAGGGAGGATCCAAGGAAAGCGAAGCATAGGTAGAAGTAAAACCCCCTCAAAAACCAATCCAGTGGTTCTGTAACAGCACCCGTTCGCTTTTTAGAGCCACGGTATAAAGACTAAGTTGGTCTAATGATAGCCGACGTTTGAAAGAAGATGGCTTTCATCTTCTTGCCCTTATCCTTACGGAGGGTTGGCACAGTATGTGCTGCTCTTCCATACATCTCTATCAGCCGTCATCTGAATTCACTCCTTTCTTAAGCATAGAAGATGGGACTTTAAGAATAAGAAAGAACAAACTTATGATGAAAGCAGACAGTCAGTGTAAACATTTATCGCTTCTTGAATTAAATGAATTAAAAAATGCAATTGTTTCTTCTAGACTAAGTAAATACATTAACTTAGTATAATAACATTCAAAGGTAATTATTGAAGGTTGTCCTTCAACTTACAGTTTCATTAAAGTTAAGATATAAATTTTAAATAGATTATACCAAATTAAAATGCCTATTATTATTTGATATCAACCACCTGCTTGAGTGAGTCATTATTTTCACGTGAGTAATTTTGTACCATATGCGACCCAGACGCCGGGAGAAAGATAGCGACTGACTCATGCTACCAAATTGTAGTCGCTTTCCGCGCAATTTGTTACGAGCCAACAGTGTTTTGTTTATATTTTAACTTCACCTTGGCCTTTATAAAATAAAATAGAAACGTTATGAATATAGTTACTAGTTTACAAGGCTATATCGATCGTTTAGTTTATGACAACAGTCAGACCGATACATCCGTCCTAGTTTTGCATCTTTTTAGCTTAGAGATACGAGCAGCATACTGTAATAGGTAGATTTTGCTGTCCTCTAATGAACTTACGCTTTAATTAAAAATTTATAAATGCAGTAGATCTTGTATTCACACTTTTTACTAGTAAACAGCAAAAAAGGAGAAGATAATGCACATATGAATAATTTTAAGCCCATTATTTTTTTGTACTCTTATGGTTTTTGCTATGCGAGACAAATAGGTTATATACCTATGTCTTGTCATAAATTGTATCACCAATATTATTTTTTTTTAATCATTAATATTTTCAACTAACCAAAAGCGTTATTGATTTTTGAAATTAAAAGTAAAACGTTTTTAGATCGTTGGATTAAAACTAGATGAGAATAAAAACGTAAAAACGTGTCGTTAATTATGTTAAGTAATGCTAAAATTGTACCTACTTGCAAATAAATAACGCTGGCTTGTATAAAATGCATAATGAAAGTGCATGCGAAATAAAATTAGAAATACTTTAGCGTCTACTGCACAAACGACCTCAAAACGGCCTAGTCAAGTGCCGTAATCTAAAACGAGTCGAATTCTTAACGCAATAGTTTGCGTTTCCGATGTATTTTATCTTATTTGAGCTTTAACCTTAGGAGAATACGATTTAAAATAGCTTAACATTATGAACACGTGCGGAGTCCACAAGGTATTAATGGAGTCGAATGTTTCTGATGTAGCGATCGAGCGCTTTAAAACTTCTATCTGATACAGCGTATCCTCTCACAGTTTTTTGTGTGCAGCGCTGCAAGCGCTAATAGATTCGGTACGGCAGCCGCGATGACTCAAGCCTCGGTAAACAGTATGCGGGGCGATGAGTCACCGTTTTACACATTCGCGTATTGTGTTTGAGCTTGTTGTCAGTCGACAGTTGGACTCGTCAAGTGAACTACAAAAACGTTATAGGCGTTCATAACGCAGAGTTTAACTGCCAAACGCTATAAATTATATATTTTATTGACGGAATATTGAGTTTTGAGTCTATATTTTAAGTGTCCAGTGGTAAAACAAGCATAGGTGAAAGTGTAGTGACTGTATGTTCTACGGTTCTAGTTTGTTACGTGTGTGCGTGTCGCTGTGAAACGTTCTAAGCTGATTTTGTGAATAGTATAAGTGAATTATTTTATATTTAAGACTAGAAATATGCCTTCAAACAAGAAACTAATAGCAAAAGTGAGACAATTAGCTCAGTGGATTTTGGTTGTGCATGCGGTAAGTCTATGATTAACACTTTACTGGAGTTTTTTTGCTAGTGTGATTTTTGCTAAACCATACTAACTGCAATTTGCACTTGAGAGCTAACTCTGTAGCTAA
Organism: Papilio memnon; assembly: GCA_003118335.3. Classification (NCBI taxonomy): domain Eukaryota; kingdom Metazoa; phylum Arthropoda; class Insecta; order Lepidoptera; family Papilionidae; genus Papilio; species Papilio memnon. The sequence goes on along the minus strand of LD688930.1, from coordinate 2,422,305 downwards.
AAACTAAACATAACAGTCGTTTGTTGGCTCAAAAACTAAAGTATTGGTTTCAAATATATTGTCAAACTTTAACACACGAGTTATCCAGGTCTAATGTTTCCTTGTTTATATTTGGCCAGTACAGTAGGACAGTAGCGGAGGTTTGACATGATTTGTGTAGGCTCTTTGCCAGTTAATGATTACATTATGCTAGTTGTATACCAGTGATGACCGCTACTGGAATACTGTAAACCAGGTGTTACTACAATTTGTCTAGTTTATAAGTAAATATTTGTGCGGAAACTAAAACGGGGATAAAGAAATGTTGCCTCAACTCATGGATATCGATTAAGACCCTCCGCGAACTCGGGCCGACGTAAATTCGTTACAAGTTTCGAAAGCAAAGTTAGACATTCAATTGCGTACGGAGATCTTTGAATAGAACCAATTGTACTATAGCATTGTGTACTTAGACTTAATTTATAAGATGAAAGGTCGTTATTATTTTAAGCCCAACATATACTGTATTTAACTTTGCTTCTTTATTATTACTAGCAAATATTCTCCTATGGTTAATAAGTTACTAGGATATCAGTATGATAAGACATTATGTCTCGTAGTTCCAAATTCATTAACCGATATGTTATTTTTTGACTTGTGTTGGTTTTCACTGTCGAGACTTGTATCGGAACACAATATTGTCATGTCTTAACAGTGGGAATGCAGTGGAATTTCACGGTTTTAGACCAATGTTAGAACTGCATTATGTTGCATATAGGAAAATATATTATCAAGAATTAATTGTTTATACTATGTTTACGTTAACGATAAGTTACCTTGTGAAGATAGTAACATACTTTTATATCCACATTGTTGATTAGCGAGGTCTTTATTAGGTATCAAATGGCTCACATTTTTCTGATCTAGTATCAAGGCGTGAAAGCTAAACGTTTTATTTGTTTTAATTGACACGAACCCTTGTGACTCACCCCAAACAAAAGCAGAATGCTTCAAAAGGGAATGAAGTTATTTCGTGACAATTATTCAACATTGTTAAGCATCTACTTAAAAGCTATCCTTATCTTTAGCTCTTGTACGGACGATTTAGTAACTAAGCTCATTTGTTTTGATTTTACACTTGATGAAAGCTTTTTTAATCTTTCCACCTTCAAGTTGCGTGACTCATAGTTTACGTGGGGATTATTTTGTTAAATGTTATTTTTTATTTAGGAAAAAAGACAAAGGAGATTTATCAATTACGGATACGGAACTGAATTAGTTCGTTTCTCTACATTACTAAGAGTATATTTTTTGCTATTTCGAAGACTTAGCTGGTCTCGACGGTCAAATAAGAACGCACTAAATAAAACTAAATGTTCATGTAACTATCCAAAATATATAATACATTTAGAATCGAAAGCACCACAATATTCACTAGTTACATAAAACCAGGATTCTGTCCACAAAATATGGATTGTAATGTATAAATAACGATGTTTGTCGTAGGTAACGGAAATAGTAATAATGCGGAATACAATTATTAAGAGACACAATGGGATCATTCGAATAATAAATACAAAGCAAGCTTGCAGAGCGATGCAAAAAGGAAAATATTTATGATTAAAAATGTAAGAGAAAAGAATAACATGAATGAATTGCTCGAACTGGAATCGTTATTGGAGACTGTTAGTGAAACGTGACCAGACGGCGGACGGTTGTCTATGCCAGTTGCCAGAGTAAAGCACCTGGCGGGAAGCGGGAACGAAATAATTCTCTACAATAGAGTTTATACGATTGAAACCTCTTTCGTTTGTCAGCTGCCAGTTCAAAGTTGATTTTAAGAGAACGTTTTCGAATGTTTTATTTTTAATAAGTGTAGACCTACAAGGATCTTATGGCAGTTTATTGACATTTATAGGGTGGCGCCTGCTATTGTTTAGAGTTACCAGTAAGCAAAAATTCCCAAATTCTTGCGAAATTATCCCATGTTGAAAACAAAACCAAACTATTTGCTAATTATTTTGGAATTTAGTGGAATGGCAACATTCTCTCGTGCAGTTGCCGCTCCCACATTAGTCAAATATGACGCTTTCAAGATTAGTTGGTTGTTAGTTTACAAAATTGCCAACTGCCGTATGATCCTTACAGCTCTATAGTCTGATATGAATACATGAAACGAGACACGTAGACGTATTCTTGAGGGATTCCGGGTTGATCGATGAGTAATGCTTAGAGGATTTGGGGCAATACGCCGCTCGTAGACAGGATACGCGAACTGCAGACTGCTGACTGCTGTTGACTGCTGTCGATGACTCACCGAACCAGCTATATTAATATCGGCGACACGCCTCCCCGGGATTCCGCACCAAAATACATCGGCCGTGTATTCATTTGTGTCATATGGACCAAATGTTAACGTCCCATTTTTTATTTTATTTTTCTCATTGCGAACAAAACTGTTCTAGTTATATTTTTGTTCGTGTTTAGGAGTGGTAATAGCAACGTTATGAATTATCAAAATAAAAGTATAATTTTGATGGACTGGCTGTTAAATGACTTGGTATATTTATATAATCTTACGCGTGGAATGTAATCATTTCCTCTGATCGACAATTATTTTTAAACTAACTATCGCCCTTCCGCGTTGAATTTAAAAAAAAAACAAAAATCAAACTTGTGTGTTCTTCCAGACTGTCCTCTACATCTATGCCAAATTTCATCGAGATCCGTTCAGCAGTTTAGGCTACAAACTAACGAACATCCATCCATCTAAACTTTCGCATTTATAATATTAGTATGATATTGCAATAAATAAGTAGCAGGTACTACTTAAACTTATCTAACCATGGTAATTAAGTCACGATTGACTTATTTTTCATTTTATCACATTGAGGTGACACCTTTTACTAAAAAATTATGTGTAGAATTTTTTACAAGCATGATATTTAGCTGGCCCAGCGGTAAACGGTTATTTTGCCGATTTTAACTCTTTTATCAGAATTTATCAACTTTATTATTGTTATCGATATAGCATGATGTTTAGTATGGAAGCATTGACGTCAGTATAGCTACTTGCTACTATACTATACTTGCTGCTATACTACTTGTGATGAATTGGCTGATTATTTGGCCTCAATTATCTTCTACGAGTATTCATATAATAAAATTGGAGTGTCTGTTTGTAATACCAAAAGAAAAATTCCGCGTTTTTTCCGGGTAATCTCCGAAACGGCTGGGCCGATTTCGACCGGACTTTCACTGATGGGTAGCTGACATAGACGGGCATATTATAGGCTACTATTTTTTAAATTCCGCGCTGTCCAAAAGGCGCAACGGGCCGAATTTGGGCTAACGAAGTTTGCGGGCGACAGCTCGTTATAATATAAAGGTCATAAAGGGTAGTTTTTGCCCGCGACTCCGTCTGCACGGAATAAATACTTAGGAGGTAGGTCTATGTCTCCTGGCAGGCTTTTACAGATTACGAATACTGAACGGAGATTGATATGAAAATATTAATTTTTATCATCAATTTATTTTTAAAAATATATATTTTATGTTGTGGAATAGTACCTTAATAAAAACAATATAAGTGCAATTAATTTTACTTATCATAGTGCCAGTGATAGGAGGAAATAATTTTATAACCTTTAGAAATATATCCGAGTGAACTTATGTTTGGTTGAGCAGGAAGTAACGCAACACTTCCTATAAAACTATGAATAATAATAAACAAATAAATGTTGGAATGTATTGTCGGTAGAATGGATGCCAAAATAAACATAGCATTGATATATTGACGTTAAAAAACGAATGTGTACGAATCGATATATAATTGTAATCGTCAGTTTCCACTGTTAAACATTACTATTCCTAATGACTATATGCGTTTGTAGAGATTTACACAGTGGAATACCACTTTAATGATCGCGTTTTCTGTTTAAAGAAATTAACCTATGTAGTATCAATAAGAGAGAACGAAAATGTTTATCTTGATTCATCTGGTTTCATCAAAAAAATTATTATTAAAAATTTACGTTAACATTTAGCCCTTCACAAGCATCGTTTGAGTTTTAATTAAGCGTTCAGAAAAATATGCAAATGGCGGCCGAGTATGGCAGACGTCGCAAATCAAAGCGAGGGCCCGGTACGTAGACATGACGTTTTATTATGCAAAATATATTTGCTAACGATGATGATACAAAAATATTGTAATCAATTTGAAAATTATTCCAAACAATGCAACATCTTAATTGATGTAATTTAAGTGCATTTTAGCACACGTTCCTTATTTAGAGCAGCAGTGTCGAAGGTTCAGGTTGCCATAATGGTTGCCAACCTCCGATAG
>LD688930.1:2407761-2417897 GCA_003118335.3 Papilio memnon | reverse complement strand
ATAACGACTAAAGTTCATGACCAATTAATGTCAAAATTCATCGGGACTTTCCTCAATGTTCACATATCCAATGCACACACACTTAATACAAAGGAAATTATGCATACTAGTAAATAATTTTATTTCACCAATTAGGTAATAAATTTTATGGTATAATGATAGATTCTTATTCATTGTTAATCCATATTTTTAAAAATATTACATCGAAGTCTTGGTTTTTAAGTGGCTTTAGGATCCAGAAAGAATCAAATGCTAAATCGCTAATAACAATTCGTTTTTACGACAATAATCGTAGCAATGTTAAACGCTATCAGGTCATCCAATCGTTAAACGCGATATCTCATAATGTTCTTTATATCCGACCACATAAACACACCCGGGCCGCGGTAATGACGCCAGGGCATGGTGAGGGGCCGGCTAACCGGCCGTTACGCTCGCCGGATATGTGACCGCTGCATTTTATTACCACTTTACTCCGCCACATAATCGACCTTCATGATGAAGGGCTTCTTTTTGAGAATAGCTAGTGGTGACTTCTTTCCATGTTAGGAAGCTATTTTTATTTGAATTTTTATGTCCCGACAATTTTTTATTATTCAATCATACAATCTAGTTATCAAACAATTGACTCAATGATCCTAGATATTTCTGATTTTAACAACTACACATTCTTTACTTCTTGGTAGAAAACCTAGCGCTTTTACTTAATCGGATTCATCTATTGTTGCAGGTTGAATTCTTAGAGGCATATTGCACACCAAAGGACACAGCTCGTCGGTCACCACCGCGCGGCAGGCGGTCGCGGGAGCCGCGCCGGTCTCCCGACGCCACCCAATGGCGACACGAGACCCGCCGGCAACACGACTTCGAATCTAGTCGGAGACCATACGACTACGGCTCGGGTAGACACTACCGCGAGTACAACGACGATTCGGCTCGACGGCCGGCCTACGACGCGGAATCCGCCCGCAGACGAGCCGACTACGAATCGGCACGACGAACCGATTTCCACCTGTCAACGCCTGGTGCGCGGCGCAGCCCGGAGAGCGCGCCCGAGGGATCTGTAGACTCCCCGCCGGAGCCCGCGCCTTCCGCGCCCCTCAGACAAGACAGGCAGTCGAGCCATCGCTCACAGCCATACTACGAATCCGGTACGTGATGTATTAAATTATTACATTTTACTTATCTCGTATTAAGAATTAAAGTAATTTGTTCTCATTAAATTTAACAAGAAATCACATAAGTTTAAAATTGAATACGCAAAACTAAAAGCGATAAATTCTGCACAATATGTGGAAACTGCAAATATTTGTGGACGTAGCACAGCGTGGCTTGCAACATCTAGCAACTAAGTTGCGCGTTTACGCAATTAACATAAATCATATCTTATAAAATCAATATTTATAATTATTCTCTACATAAATTAAATTAATACTAGGATCATTTTGGCAGTCTAACAGCCGCACTCAGGGCCGTTAATTAGTCACTTTGAATGACCCTTCGTATAAAATTCTGTCTAAACATGCTTTGGGAGAGAAGGCTTAACAGGAGTGAGTGCGATCGTAAAAGAGTCTTATTGCTATCCACCAGGATACTATAAATTCGAAGATGTTCTTTAATTTTAGTACGTGTAATACAGCGGTTAGTTTTTAGATAAGTCGTATAAACTAGTTACGTTATAGCTTCACTCGTCTCCAAGGAGTACAGGACAAAGGTTTCTTTCTTCTTGCAACACAATTGCGGTAGAGACTTGTTAGAACATTGTTCGGGCCAGCTGTACTGTAGTGTAGCGTGTCCGTTTGTTACACTTTTATTAAAAAGTAACGCAAACATTTCTTAAGCTGCGTTCCATATGTGCTTGTAATTATTTTCCTCTAACACGGACAAATACGTTGTTAAAATGAGGATAACCAATGAAAAATATAATAATTTAATTGGAAGAGCAAAAACTGTTGCACTTTTTATTTATAACTATCCTCATATGCTAAACGAGAAGACATATTCTGAATGATTAGTCTCTTGCAATGTTGTAATCGGACGTTAAAATTCTGTCTTTCATCGGCTCTCCCTTCCATAAACAATATGTTCAACCCTTGCCACTCTAGTTGGCTATTAGTTTCGTCTACATATTTAGTTGTCCACTTCGAATTTGGCTAATTCTATGTATAATTTCCAAGAAATTAAAAATGTATTAAAATTAAATAAACATTTTAATTGTATATAAATCAGGAAAAAGCTGTATAAAGATATCTGACAAGCGATAGCTTAACGCACGTAGTCTGGATGAAAGCTGATTGGCTTTCCACAATTAGGCCGCTGCTAATAAAAGCCGCGGCGGCCGGAGCCGAGCTTACAATGGAAACTTTTAATCAGGCCTTCCCGTTTGTTCGTCCGTCTAGACTGGAAAAAATGTCTCGGCTGTAATAAATACCGGCATAGCGATTGTACAACGATAGTGCACTGAACGCATAGGTTTTATGCTATACAAGCTTTTAAGTAAATTAATCGTGTAGCATTTTGAATTACTGTTACACTCAGAGTTATAAAGTAGCCACTAAACCAGACCCGTAGTGTAGAGTTGAGTAATCCAAACTAAGGTACTATTTAATTATTAAATAACTATTGTGTGGCATTTAGTTAAGAAAATAAGACTTAAAATGACGTGGAAAAAGGAGCGGGACCGTCGACGGGACTGAAACTAATCGGTACCTAAATTTAAACAAAATATCGAAAGCTCTATCTTTTTAATTCTTGATTATTGAAGAAAGTTGATAATAAATTAAAACATGTTTTATGTAATAATTTAAGTAGTGCAATCTCACAGTAATTTCTGTCACCCGTCGTACAAAAAGACATTACAAGTGTAGATTGAAACAATTTAACAAATTCAACTCACGCCACCATCGTGGTCATCCACGCGGAAAAGTAATTACAGCGCCTAATGACATCACTTAGGCACCCCTCACGTCGCTAATAGTCGATTGGAACAGCGCGTTTAGACGTTTTAGCAAATAAAATTTACTGTACTGATGAAAAGAATGATGTTAAAACCATTATCATTACTAGACTAGCGATAGATATCTCTTAAGACCAACAAAAGTTCAATTTTTCGCTTTGCTAATACATTTTTGAAATGTCAAGATCATTGGTCCAATCTTTTAGGAAGCCTACACACTGCTTGAGATGGCTGACAATTCTAAAACTATTATTTTATATTGTTAAAATAACAGTGGAATCAAAATTGCAGTAGATAAATCAGATCTGTTTTCTTAGTTATGGTAAATTTACAAAAAAGAATTACAATAAAATAATTTTATAATCTATCATGCAGACTCTCGGCTCGCGGGCTTAAATCCAGACTTTGTACTCAACATGCATTCACAAGCACGCCTTTGTTGCGTGCATCTAGAATTTCTCATTAGGGTATTTCTATATTCCTTTGAAATAACATTAGCGTATGTGTGGGTAAAGGGGGAATTAACGCATTCATTTACAGTATGTAAGATGTTTATTTTTAATTTTTCCCATTATATGGAGTATATTGACTTTTTAATTAAACAAATACTAGTAGTTTTTTTTTTGTTTTTGTGTTCAAAAGTTTATCTATCGTTTAAAAAAATCTACAAATATTCGTAATACGATTGCATGTTTTAATGAAAATTCATTTATCCAGTATACCTGAAGAGAAATTATATTTGCCATCTACAATACGTCTAAGTCACTATTACAATATTTCTTATTATATTGTTAAATATTTTCATAAAAGCCTGTTTGAGTAGAATCCGGACGCTCATTTAAAGAACACCACTTGAGACGGTTTAGAGCGTTTCTCAGACTTAACTGTTTGTCGAAATATGCATTTACTTCGTTGAGTAAATGTTTATGTATACAGGTTAAGAAGTTTAGGAAAGCCATTACATCTTACCTAATTTATATATTTCTTTTTAGAATCATCTTCGGGTGATCGATCTACGACAACAGACGACGAGGAAGAGTTTGGAGAGTTCGACCCGTTTGCGACCGCACCGTCCTTGCATTCGCCCGATAGCGGCCGATCGGACCCGCGATACGCAAACGCTCCCCGGAGGAATCCCAGCCCCTACTACTACGGCGATTTGTTCAAGACCGCGGCCCCACCATCGGCCCCATCGGCACCCACTACAGCATCGTCTCGAGGCTCTCGGTACAGAAAGTCGGCTAGTCTAGACGCACCGCACGTCGCTCCCCGACCGACATTGCCCAAGCGTTTCTCGGTGGCCGAGGATGGGTTCCGCGAACTAGATCGCTCGTCCTCATCGTCGGGTGAGGGCGCGTGGATGCCGCCGCGGCGGCGCGGGCGCGACGCGGCCGGCTGCGCGTGCGCCGCGTCCGAACATGTAGAGGAGCGGGCCTCACGCAGCGTGTTCTACGTACCGGCGCCGTTGCCGCGCTGGCCGCAAGAGATGACCGCGCGACAGATATATGAAACGGCATTCGACTGCAAAGTCGCGCGCTCCGATGATGACCTCGACGACTTTGACCGCGTCAGCAACCATCCCGCACTATTGCAGGCGGAGCAGCGCAAAGTTATCTCCTCCGCTTCGTCCGCCTTCGAAGCGGTTGAGCGCGGCGAACCCGATTACAAGGGTCGTCGCAAGGTTACCATGAAGACAGACAGCGTTCGTCGCTCCAAAATACCGACAATACGCCAAAAGATAGAAAACGAGAATAACGCGAGTGCCCTGTCCGAGGAACTGGAGAAGGTCCATATCGAGGATGAAGGTCGGAACACATCAACTTCACAACTTCCCCTTCGTGGATATACTCCATCACCTCCATCAACAGCACCACTGCCTACTAAATTTCAACAAAAAGACGGATCCGCAATGAACAGTATAAAAAGTGCCCCTAACTTGCCTCAGTCACAACCGGCACATCCCCGACTGAAGGACCTGAGGCTGCCAGTGAAGTCGCTGCGCGGGCGCGACACGCCGCCCAGCAGCGACGTGAGCATGGCCGACGTGAAAGGCTCGGGCTCCACAGACCTCGACATCGGGCAACGGTTGAGAGACTCCAGTCGCGAGTCGCGGGAGGGCAACGATGAGAGGGCGCAATCGAAAGACGGTATTTTTTTAGAGATTAAGGGTCGACCCACTTCCGATTCTGACACGCCAAAGTCGAATCGGTACACGGGGCCTAAGGGGGTCGGCCCTATAATGGAGTTCAAAGGAAGGCCGAGCGTAGCCCGCCCTAGGAGGAAGTACTCCAGCACCGAGAGCATGGCCACCAGCAGTAGTGGGGGCAGCATGGAGTCGCTGCGTAGCAGCAACAGCGAGGGTGACCGCAGCACCACTAGCTCCGAGAGCCGCCACTCCTCCTCGCTCAGCTCGCACAGCTCCGACTCGGGAAATGTCCCCTTCACCAAGTCACTGCATCACATGCAGCTCTCGGGGTTTGGGCATCACCCGGCCAAGTTACACATACTAAGCCCAATCTCGGATAAATCGTCGCAGGAGCCCGGATCGGAGACTTCGGACAATAACAAAAACAACAATTCCCAGAAAGTGTCGCCCGAGGACTTGGAGACGGGCAACGCGTCGGTAATGACTACCGACATTGCTCCGAAAGTTAAACGCCGTGCGTTACAGAACAAAAATTTATTAAATCTCTCGTTCCGACATTCGGTCGCAGGAGATACTGAGATCCAGGGATCCGATAGCGGGATATCTATACATTCTCGTGAAGGCGTCGATTCACGGAACGCATTTATCAATTTCAAGAACAGCAGTAGTGTAGAAGAGGAGAAGAAGAACGATGACGTGGACCTGTCGGACCTGCCGTTCGACATGCCCAAGCTGCGGCGGCGACGCGCCGAGGCTGAGGTGGACCTCAGGACGTTGCCCTTTGACATGCCGAAGCTCCGCCGCAAGCTGCGCGGACAGTCCCTGCAGCTTAGCAATGACTTTGGGGAAGCCATTTCCAATGCTTCGTCCAGTCAGAGCGTTCAAGATTTGAATCAAGGTTAGTTTTTAACTCTTTTTTAAAATGATAATCTCATAATTTGAAATACGACGAGATTTGGATTTTGTGTTTTGACTGTATGCCTAAATTTATTTATGTCTTTAGTTTATGATTCATTTGTTTATTGAAATCATATTTTTGAGTTATCTAAATTGTGTTATAACCGTTTTACGTAATACATGAACTTATCTATATCTTGACCCAATAGAAAAGGCTTTCTGAAAAAAGAAACTTTTCACATAAGTTTCCTGTAAGTAAAGGGGATGCGTGTCCAGTCAATTCCATTGTCCCTTTTATCCCGTCAAATATACTTTCATTGTTATTCGGATTAAGATGTAAGAATACAGATTATATCGCACGAAAACTCCACTTGATAGCGTTCTGATATTTAATTTACTTGAGTGCTTTTATCCCAAGCGTAGGTATGTCCCAAACAATTTGTAAAGTTGCCAATGAAACGAAGTTTGAGTATTGGACGTCTGCTAACTTTTTGTACTAAATTCAAATCAAAATTTATTCCGAAGAGTACTTCTTTCAAAGCATACAAGAATGTTTGACCTTTTTAACTCCACCCCAGTGAATGAAATATCTGAGATAAAGACTATAGAATACTTACAAATGAATTTGCCTTTATTACAGGTAACAAGCATAGAGCAAAATTGACGTTAAACTTCGATGGTAGCGGTGAATCTGGCGGCAAGGGTCTACATCTGAACCTGGGTCCTATCGCCCCGCCGCGGGACCTCATCGATGCGACGCTACCACTCGACCGGCAAGGGTAAAACAACCTTTTAAATGCATACTAAATAGATTAAATTGGTCTCTTAAATAATCTTATTACGATATTCATTTTGATAGAGTGTTATCTAATTACGATGAAATAAAATTGACTTGAATGCATTGATAACGCTATATGTTCGATTCTTAGTAAAGTAATTTTGAAATGATGTTGCATATGTAATAATAGTTTCAATGTTTTTAAAAGTTATTACTTTCCAAATTGTTTGATAATTTGACAGTTTTGCGGATTGGTGTAAAAAACACTATCTTTTGATAAAATTAATAAACTCATTGACGGTATATCTTTATCGTGATATAATGTTATGTAATAATATTGTTATTTTCCAGGTGGTACCATGGTACTCTTACCCGCGTGGAGGCCGAAGGTTTGCTGAGAGACGCCAACGAAGGCGCCTTCCTCGTCAGGAACAGTGAATCTGCCAAACACGATTATTCCCTAAGTTTAAAGTAAGTTGAGCTGAGCATTGATAAGATTAGTAAGATATTATATTTTGAAGGTCATAAACACTGATTAGAATATTTCATTAGATAAATACAAAATTATGAAAGTCATTGATATTTTAAACTCTATATATACACTTTTATTATTCTTATTTTATACATTCTGTGTTGTCTACTCTCCTGATGGTGGAAAGTTAATATTTCTTCTCCGTCGCTTAAGTCTACAGACTCGTCGTGGTTATCATGTATGTGTAAAGTTAACACTGATATGTGTTAATTAGGAAATGTTTTATCACCAGGTCTACTCGTGGGTTCATGCACATGCGCATTTGCCGCGGTGCGGAGGGCTACACGCTGGGCGGCGCGGCCACCGCCTTCCCCAGCGTGCCGGCCTTACTGCGCCACTACGTGACCGCGCAGCGCCTGCCCGTGCGCGGCGCGGAGCACATGGCGCTCGCCACGCCGCTGCCAGCTGTCCTACTCTAAATCCACTGGGAAAACTGCTTAGGAATCCCAACCCGAAAGGAGCAAGTTGACTAGCCTAGTAATCTCAGCTATAACCCAACTCCCGACCATATGCGTGAGCTCACGCAACCATCAACTTTGTAACCGATCGCATCCAATCCAAGCGATTCTAATCCGTATTACAATAGTGATTAAGTGTGATATGCAATGGCAGTTACGTATTTGTATTTATATTTAGCTTTTAGATAACCCAGTGAATATTACCAAAGAGTATTTAGTGTAGGCAACAATCGTGTACTTTAGTTGCGACGTTTTATTCTAGTCCAGAAAAGCAGCAAAATAAATGTAATTCGATGTGTTTTAGCACGTGTAATCAATGTTTGCTTATCGTCTTATCGATGATAACCTGCAGGTATAGAATATTATCATGAATCTTAATGAATGGCTTGTAGTGTTGCCCACAATTTTGACATGGACACTATAAAGTTTATCTAACGCATTACTAAACTTCTTGTCCACCTGCATTGCGATTGCCGCGGTGTACGCGTCGTCAACCTGTAAGCGAGAATGACGTATCATTTTGCTAAGAAATGTATATCTCTATCTCGCTCAATCGGCAACGTCAAGGCGGGGCGGTGCAGGGTGGACGAGGAGTGGACGAATGCGCGTTAACCTTTATAATGCTCTATAACAGTTGCTTTCGACTGTCGTGAAATTTATATATGTCGTCCCTTATAATTCTCTTTGTAAAAATAAAGACAACAATATCAGGCTTATACAAGTTTCACGGCAGTTTCACAGTTATATTGACACAATAACTTTAATGTCATTAATTGCCTACTATAATTAAGGATATTTACCATGCATATATCATTTATTTATTCTTTGATAAGATGTTGTATTTAGTTACACATAGTGTATTTATTTTTACTGTATTTAATTGGTTCAAATTTATCTAATGACTCATATTCAAATATTGATTAGATATTAAATTAGTTGGTGTTTATTACAATTTCGCATTAATTAAATAATTAATATTTTTAATGACGGCCTAAACATGATAAAAACAACTGAAATATAGCGTGACCTATGTTGTAATTGACCTTAATATTGTCTGTACATTGGTAATTTTATTTATAATTACTATTCCACAATTGCAAACATCAAATATAAATCTTATCGACACGTCTGTAGGTCGTAATTCCTATGTCAATGGACGTCGATGATTACCTCAAAGTTCTCGCTACTAATTTGTTTCATTGTCATAAAAAATGTGTGTTACAATTATTAAGAAAGATCTAAAACTTCGAGATTGATATAAATAATCTGCCTCCTATGGCGTTTTTTCAAGCATATTTTAATTTGATTGCATACTAGCTATATTTAACAGGCGTGTGTGTTAATATTTTCACAAAAATAAAAACCTTCGTATCACTAGGTTGTCGTTAAAACATTATAAACGGTAACATTGTATGAAAATAAACTGTATGAGTCATGGTTACTATGTCCGATAAGCGACCTTGCCACGGTAACTTATCGATTGTTTTATAAAACGGTGATTCAACTTACAGTATCTTGATAAATGTTAAGAGTTTTGGATACGTTCGGAAATAAAATAAAATTAGTGCACGGATAATTTACAAATAATTGTGTAACTGTCACTTAGGGAGATTTAGTATATGATCTTTACTAAGGAACTACTTAAGTGACAACTAACGTTGATAAATAAACCTTTACACGAAAATGACAAAGCATAATACAAAGTATTGAAGCATTTTGTAAAATTATCGTACTGATTAAGATTGCAAATTAATATCACTTTATATTGTGTAAATGTGAATGATATAAATAAAATAAGTAATATTAACTTAAAACATCAGAAATAAATGTTGAAATCATCTGATATAAACTTGAATAAAATCAAATCATTTACAAAATGGCGGGTCGTAATGTCAACACAAATCAGCCGACGCCATCTTGGTTCCGCCATCGAATACTTCACAATGACCATTTATTGGAATAGAAGTTACTGTGCTTCTATTGTTGATACACTTGTTTATAAATTTAACGATGTTTTCATACAAGTGTTAGATTTCACAGTTCGAGTAACCTGGACTAGACAATTTAAGGTATAAACTAGTTAATGTAAAGAACGACAGCACATAATTAAGATCTTTTTGTAACAAAACATTGCACGTGTTATGTAACATTCACATCGACTTGTTTATATTTTTTGTTATTTTAGGTTTAAGTAGATTAATGCGATCGAAATGTTAGGATGTAGGATAACGATTTTAGTATTTATGTACGCACTTAGGTCTTTGGGGAAAATAAAAAACTTAATATTATTTATCCGCATAATGCCTGAGGGAACGTATTCATAGTTTAGGTTATGTTTAGCGCACTATGATTTTTTATAACAATTTGCT
>LD688930.1:2367733-2379362 GCA_003118335.3 Papilio memnon | reverse complement strand
AAATCAAATAAAATGCGTGCTAAATATGACAATTTCGATATCGCATATACTCATAGACAATCCAATTTTAGGAATACGTATTGATAAAAGGCAAAGAGGCGTAATGTATTACTCGAAATCATTAGATTAGTCACATCAATTAAACACCACATGAGTATCCACTCAAGCTACTGTTTTTATACTCGTGTATGCAATTAGCAACGGTTCAGGGAACATTGATTACAATAAAATGGAGCGATATCTAATCTGACGCCCACACTGTCCAAATTGTTCTGTTTATCAAAGTAAACACAGAGGGTATGTACACAAGAGCGTAAGTAGATGATACGTGTAATTGATCTATTTTACTGTATGTATGTATTATTTTTTATTTTAAAATATACATATATCTTACAATTCTTCGTATACGTTATTGAAAGACACTAACATGCTATGCCTACGTATTGCTAAATAATTAAAAAATAAGAGCTGAAAGACTACTTAATGCTTACAGATTGTACGGTTAAAAACTTATTTTTTTGTCTACATGCTCTAAAGTAAAAAAAAAAGATAAACGCGTACACTATTCAGTTTGATTACAATATAAAAACTTTTTAATACAGAGAGAATACTCATTAAAATTGTATGTTCGCATGTAAAGACATTTATAAAGATAAACCACTGGTTGTGGTAATACGTCAATATAGGTTGCGGTCGAACGCTTTGTTTACCACACGTTGACATGTGAAAGCCTTCCTATATGCAAGTATTAAGACAGTTGAACCACTTTTATATCAAACTAGCTTTCGCCTGCGACTCCGTATGCGTGAATTAAAAAAAAGTAAGTAGCCTATGTGTTCTTCCAAATTATTCTTAACCATGCCAAATTTCATCAAGATCCGTGTAGCAGTTTAAGCTATAGTCTAACATCCATCCATCTAAACTTTCGCATTTATAATATTAGTAAGATTAAAAAAAGTGTTTGGCTTTCTTCAGATTATTCTAGAGAACAAATAATTCAAATTGATAAATTTTAATACTTGGACAGCGGTGGAACAGCAATTTTAAAATGTAGTTAATATTATTCAAAATATGTTGTATAAAGTAATGAGAAAATTTTCATTGTTATTGTTATCTATTTTCGTAACTCTATTACTAGCCTATATTACTATACAAAGATAACAATCGTTTTTGTTTGTGTAATTAGTACATTCTGTTTATTGCCGGAAAGCTAGCACAAGGGGTGGGTGCTATACAAATTAACCCCCTAAGACGTGCAGATTATTTGCTTAGTAAACTAAATCATGAATACTGTACCTTAGAGATAAGTAGTTGAACTAAAATCAGACGGAAAGTAAACAAATGCTTCAGACATTTTTATTAGTTGTAAGTAATTTTTTATACAGATTTCTATAAATATTTTCATACTTATAATATCCTGTTACATTGAACAAACTGTCTAAACCAGATCCCTAATATTTTGTCTTTTCGATTTGGTATTTAAAAGCACAGGTAATAGAGTACAATCAACATAAACAGTCTTCCCCAGAGGGTATGTTTTTGAAACCGTATTTAACAAAAAAGAACAAAGAAAAAAATGGTATCACAATTTACAATATTACATTATTAAAGAATCCCAGTTCCCGATAAACGCATGTTTCAACTGCCGGATGACTTGTATAAAAGGGAATTTTCGTCCATCTTATTATTTAAACAAAATATTGAGATTCTCCTAAAAGTTATATACTTAACCTTTAATTAAAAATACTCGAACACATAAAAAAATAGAACAGAAAAAATTAATGGCGAGTATGAAACTCGGCGTCTTCACGATTTTTTTAGATCATGTCATTTCTCATGAGCATTGTTGGTGTTTTATTTTGTAATAGAGGGTATAACACTCCAATGAATAATCGGTTCAGTCCTTTAGGTTTTATGGCGTCACAATGGAATTTACATACAAAAATACGAACTTACATGCTCGCGCAAAACATTACCATCTTTGTCAGATGGGTAATAAAAATGTTTTTTTACAAATAGCCAACAGGGTGTGAACATTCCCACTAACAGTAACTGGTTTGCTTCATATTGATTGCGTTGGAATCGGTTTCCACAGTGATTGCGCTACCCCAGTCGAATAATAAATTATGTATACGATTTACGCGCCTTAACAATCTTATAAATTTTAGAAATCACTAGAAAAGATCTTTAACAAAAGAAAACAATTTAGGTAATGTGGAAAAGATTGTAAGTGAAAAAAGCATGCGTAATGGATTATTCTTTTTCACGGATTTGGGTTTATAAATTAATGACCTTTTTCACCAACATTACAATTTATAAGAATGAGTACAAGTTAATGATCAAGGATATGCGTAAGAGAGTGATTTCAGATATCACGGCTGATAAGGAGTTATGTAACCAGTGTGTACTGTGCTGACCCTCTGTGCTGTATTATTACCAGAGTTTGTTTTGTATGTACTTCGGACAGTGGTAGAGCCCGCTTTAACGTCTTCGCACGAATGGGTCGGCACGCCCGGTGCAATACCACGACCACACAGAAGACAGGCGTGAAGTAGGAGCAATTTCGCGTTTCATCTGATGACAGTGTGGTGCCGGAGGCCCAACTTTAGTCACTTTTCCTTCCCACCCTTTTTCTTATAAGAAAGGATGGGAAGTGAACGTGGATTTGACGGTGGAGGAGACACATAGGAAGGGGAAACATCCTCTTATGTGCATTTCCTCCTCCGTCGCTTAAAGGTAGGCAACGCATTCGATATTGCGAATGTCTATAGGCAGCGGTCGCTTCGCCGGTTTGGCGGATTCAGGTGGCCGCTTGCTCGTTTTCCACCTTATTATATATATAAACAAAAACTTATGTGGGTTTGTACCTTCAGATGTAAATTCTATAGTGACCGCCTTGAGTCTTAACCACTGAACCGATTTTCACGAATGAAGTTTTCAATTAGTCTTCTTCCCTGTAGTGTCATGGTTAACATAAGCACAAAATACTTACAGTGTATGTGAGAATGACAATTCTAAAAAAAATGTGAGAAGATCGAGTTTGAACTTCGCTCGAAATAAGTTTTTTTTCTTTCTTAATCTTAGTTTTGTCAGTCGAGCTTTTTGGTTTATTTAAATTAATGTTATGTGAGGTTATTTTGATACGTGTTTTTCCTACCTAAATAATCTTATTAGAAGTCATAAATTTTGTCACTTCCAGATGTACTATCTAGGGTTAACAATATTTTAGAGTGCTGTTCCGACCTCAGGGCGTGCATTTACATTAAAATTAATGTCCTGCGCCCGGTCACAGAGTCTAATAAATGTGTCAACCGTGTGTTGAATGATGCACATACTCGTGTATAAAGTTCCCTGCTGTTTTACTTAATGAAGGTAGTAAATTTCTCGCAATAGTCTCTTCTTTGGCGATGATTCGATAAAGGTGATTGGGTTTCATTATGAAAGAGTAGAAAAGAGTCAGAGTAAAATGTAACTAAGTCTAAAGTAGATAATTAATTTTGGTGCGTATGAGGGTTTCAAGCGGCCATTTTCTTTGGTCGTTGTGATAATGAAGGCAACGGTGAAGATGATGAGTATGATTTTGTGTATGTACGTTAGTTTGTTTATTAATCCTACTAATATTATAAATGTAAAAGTTTAGATGGATGGATGTTTGTTAGAGTTTGTAGCCCAAGCTGGCGAACGGATGTCGATGAAATTTGGATTGAATTGTTGAATATAGGTAGCAATGATACGACCGGTAGCTTAGTGCAGACTGGATTATTCACGTCATTGTCAAACTGACAGCTGACAGATGATGTGCTTACATATACAACACATAGCTACTAATTAAGTTTTTTTTAATTCAGCGCGGACACCGGCGAAAACTAGTATTAAATATTTCATAAGGTTTTTTATTTGAACTCTATTTAAAGTAGACTATTCGCATTGCATATCACAAAAGTAGTGGAAATATCAACGGTTTTAAAAACTTTTTTTAATGTAAAACAGATGAATAAATTAAAGCTCAGCTCCAGTCTCGGGATTATTAAATCGGATTCGAGTAATTTTATTAAAAGCGAGCGAATTTAACGACCGGAGCTTTTGTACAATCGTTCATAACTAAGTTTCGAGTAACAGCGACGCTAAACAATTTCAAATATACGTATGGAAGTAAATCAAAAACTGGTTTAAACTCGTACAATTTTTCTGTTTTATTTAGTACAACAGTGTGCCTCTGTTTATTACATGTATATTATTAACTAGCTTTTGCTCACGACATCGTCCACGCGGAATTAAAGACAAAATATAGCAATATTGGTAGCCTGTTATTCAGTAATAATGTAGCTTTTTAATGTCAAGAAATTTTGAAATCGGTTCAGTAGTTTTTGAGTTTTTCCCGTTACGTACAAAAACTTAAAAATTCCTCTTATATTATAATAATAATATTAATATACAATGGGTATACATATTTAAGTTCAAAGACAATCGTAATGGTCGAGACAAACTTAGAAATCGTATTCCAGCAAAATAACAAGAGCCCTAGATTGGAAGAAAATTTTAATAGAGAAAAGAAAGGCTTAGAAATGAAACAAATAGAGTAAGCCAACAGTTAAATTTTCTTCAAAGATTCAATACATCAACAATCCTAATTATAGATTTGGGTCTAACACATTCATTCTAAATGGCATATAATTCTTAAGGCACAGTTTATTTTTATCATCAATCTTGAGATGTCAAGGATGGGCGCAAGGGGGCGCTGTGATCACTCAACATCAAGTGGGATACGTACTCGTTTGTCACCCTCCCTTCTAAAGTATTCCTTTTTTATCACAATTTATATCGCTAAATACAAGAATACAACATACTAGCTGTGGCTCGCGACTTCGTCTACGTGGAATTAAAAAATAATAAAAATAATGCCTATGTTACTCACTGAAAAAGCAACATTTTAATGATGAAAGAATTTTTCTAAATCAGTCATGTAGTTTTTGAGTCATTTCAATACAAACAAAAATACAAATCTTTCCTCTTTATAATATTAGTATAGACGATATATATATAAAAATACAATTGCTTATGTCTTCCCAACTATGGAACCTTAGTTCAATATCCTCTTTCTGTGCGTCTCCTTTGATAATTAAACGTAGGCAATGCATATGCAAATGCCCACCGCATTTCACTGTTTTAGCGTATTTTCAGTGGCCGTTTGTGTTTGTTAGTATAACAATTGCCTATATACCTTTTACTACAATTTAATCTTACTAATATTATAAATGCGAAAGTTTAGATGGATAGATGATTGTTAGAGTTTGTAGCCTAAACTGCTGAACGGATCTCGATGAAATTTGGCACGAATGTGGATGATAGTCTGGAAGAACACAGGCTACTTAGTTTTTTTTAATTCCACGCAGACGGAGTCGCGGGCGAAATCTAGTAAGTGTATAAAATGTACTCACATTCGTTTCCCAATATTTTAATTAAGATCTCACATTAATATCAAATTATTCAAAATGAAAATTACTTTTTGAAGCTCATAAATACGGTGAGCTAAAACATCCTTCATTTTGTACAGCGGGTATGAATTTCATATTAAGTACGAAGATGAATTTAAAAATTGTATTTAAAAAATAAAAGGTAAACCATCATTTTTTCCTACTAATAGGATAATTATTTTTTTTAAATAATAATCCACGTTGTCTTCACTAAAGCATAAAAATTACCAGTTGTTTATTTTGATATAACCACATTCGCATTTCCGTCTAATGCAAACGAATATGTTGTTTCAAGCAATACTAACAGAACTATATCTATCCTTGTCACGCGCGCGGGAAAATGAAACTGTGGCCAGTTCGAATGTAGAGACACGATTTCAGGAGTTCAGGAAAACCGTTCAGTCCGCGTTTGTTCGGCATACTGATCGGACGCGATTGTCGACAATCACGAAAACATAATTTCTTCGTCTTTAGTTCGTATAAACGCTATAGTTTTCGTGTTAAAAATGTAAGTCGCTACGATAGACTGATTTGCATACCTTTAATATAGAACTTGAGTACTTTACTACGGTTTATTTCAATGGCATTTTTCATACTATAATCGGTTTCATTATTTATCTATGTTGAAGTGGCTATGTTTGAATTCTATGTGTACATGTGTATGAATTCTGTATATCGACTGACAAGCCAAAGTTATTTATTATGCAAGTGTTTTAGTCAAAACCATATAACCCTCTGGTCCAATAAAGTGACTTAGTTTAAAAGTCTGATATCAAAAAACTATATCCAATAACCATCATATCCTTTTACCCTATATCGTAGTAATATAGTATTTATTTATGGTTTATACAAGAAGTTTCTGGAGTGTGGACTTATTGAGATTAATGAACGCATAAGTCAAAATTGTTTTAACCAATCGTGTGATTCATGCGAAAACTTTTCAACATATCATACTTTATGGATTCTAATAACATCAACAGACGATTTTCGAAAAGTTAAGGTAAGGAATGTCTTTTAATAGTATCTATATTATAAAAACTAGCTGTTCCCGTACGGCTTCATCCGCGTGAAATCATAAAAACTTTATTTTATTATTTACATTTGTGACATTCTCAATTGCAAATGTCANATTGTAGGAGGTTTTATTAAAAAAAGAATTATTCAAAAATATGCTGTAATTGCTGACATCTTAGGCAACAAATTAGTGTATTTTTACGCTTTATTATATTAGTATAGATGTGCATTTTTTGATGATCATTCGTGGTTTTTATTTTAATTTAAAATCGTTAGTATAACTATGTTTCATTTTTTAAAAAGGGTATTTTGTAGTGATTTACTGTGCACTACGGGTCATTAAATATTCAATTAACACTACGGTTATATAGCACTTTCCATAAATTTAACTCGTCCGGGGAAGTGCAACGATTTTACTGGATCAACTCGTGAAGGAAAAAAATAATTATTATAATATTTGTGCTTCAGTCTAGATCTCTTCCCTTTAAAATACTAATAATGTACTGATGATAAGGAGAATCTAATTCGAATAAAATCCTTTAAAATCGTCAAAGTCGTTTAAGTTATAATACAAGTCATAATCAAAGAAAAATATGACGCTCTTGGCATTAGTTAAAAATACACGATAACGCTTTTCTTACATGAACAGTCACAAGAGGCTTTTATATAAAGCACACACAATTATTCATTGGTAAAACAAATATTCTTGAATGCTAACATTCGCGCCGGGTGAAATGTTTCTCATGAATTCCTCGTGGAGTATCGCGTGTTACTTCGTACAGTCGGAGTCTTTGGCGGTATCCTGCTTTAAAAGCGAAATTTAAACCTCTTTACACCTACGAGTATAACCATCACTATTCTCTGCCGTTGTATTATAGTATTTTCAGACAAGTCGTGGTCAATGACTTCAAAAGCCGCCGCCACTCCTGATCACTAACATTTTGGTTAATTAATATCTGGAACCATTAATGTTTAGTTTATGTTATGTTTAGTAACTTTTTAAAAATACTATATTTTCACATCATCTTCGTTGTTTATTTGTATACTAGCTTTCGCCCGCGACTCCGTCCACGTGGAATAAAAAAAACAAAAGTGAGTAGCCTGTGTGTTCTTCCAGACTATTCTCTACATCTATGGTATACCAAATTTCATCGAAATCCGTTCGGTCGTTCAGGCTACAAACTCTAACAAACATCCATCCATCCATCTAAACTTTCGTATTTATAATATTAGTATGATTTATTGTTTATTTACTTGTACATAAGAGCATAGCGTAGTCTTTTAAGTCCGTAGCGAAGTGCAAGACATTTTTTCTGTAAGTGAGACACCGTAAATGAAGATGACTGTACATTTATCAGCAAAGGTGAGTGGTGTCATAAAATTCTTAGAGAATCCTTTTACCGGGTAAAAAGGGACGCGATGTTGCTTCCACGTAAATCCCAGTTATGTAGTGTTATGGAGTTAGAATGAAATATAAGCTTTCTCTTATAATCCCATATGGTAAATAATAGTATTACGTAGAGATAACACGTAATTTTCAACACATTGGAGATATGAAGAATCCGCGTTCAGGAAATTTTCTAAAAATACTCCATAGAGTCTGAACATTTTAAAATTAGATTTATCGTGGTATTCATTTTGACCGACTGATAGATGAGTGTTTTGCCAGTATTTATGTACGTAGCGAACCTCGATGACTCAAGAGACACTTGACTTGTAATCTACATTTCTTGGGTTTGAATCCAGTTTTTGATTTTCATAAATTAAAAATTAAAAACCTAAATCATCGAAAATAAAAGAAAGAAATGTTACAATAGTGTATTTATAAAAATATCTTCCACGTGGTTTGTTAAAGACGACTTAAAACTTTTACAATACTCAACCGTTGTTCCGGTCTTGAGAGGTGTTTTTTTCGTCGAACTTTCAGCCACCGATGACTTACACAATGAAATGAACTTTCCTTGGACAAAAATTAGACAGACATTGGAATAAAAGTTTTTTGGTGGGACCTCTGAAAGTATGTAAATTTTCTTAATAAAGTTTTCATATTTTAGACCGACTTTGACTCTTCGAGATGTAAAAAGCCTAACTATATTTTCTATATAAATTGTATATTATTACGCAGTTTTTAAAACGGTGTCGATTTAATTAGAAAATTAACTAAAAGTTAATTTTATTATTCTAAAATAAGGTTTTACATAATTATATGTAGTACTTTTGTATTGTTATTCATTTTTGCAATATAAACACATTTATAACTAGTTCAGGAGACAGTGTCCCCACTAATTTTTGCATATTTTTTGTCCCATAAAGATTTTTTTCTATACTAATATCATAAAGAGGAAAGATTTGTATTTTTGTATGTATTGGAATAACTCAAAAACTACTGGGCCGATTTTAAAACATTTTTCATCGTTAGAAAGGTAATTTATCCGTAAGTAACATAGGCTATGTTTTAGGCTATGTTAATTTCACGCAGGCGAAGTCACGAGCAACAGCCAGTATTTTATAAAACAGTTCTCTACATAGACATGATAGCATATTGAATAAAGAAAGAATAGCGTAGTTTTACGCTGTGAAGTGAGCGATGGTAAAACCAGATTTATAGAATAATAAAGTTTGTCGGACAAAGAGCATAGATATATCCTGCGGGTACATAAATTAAAATCCGTTGCCTCGCGCCGACCTCTCTCTACAACTATGATTACCTACTTTCATACTTCAATATATGTTTACGGGTTATAAATATAACAAAATCTAATTAAAAAATCTAAAGATAGTATACTCAAATCGTGTAATTTTTATACGCGACATTTTGCTGACGTCATCTCTGTGTTAACGATGGGATCGCCACCTTTCCTTTCAGTCTACACTGTTGAAAAGAAGTTTCTAACGGCTTACATTGGCGCTATATTATTTTCTTAATGGGTCAGCCATTAATGTAATATGATACTGAAACTGTCTTACGTTAACTTATTTTGTTTCTAATGCAAATTTTATGAAGTACTGTATATTTTTAAGCTATATCGATTCTATAATAGCTACAGATAAGCTGTTAAATGTTGTTAGGTTAGTATAATACGAAAAGCCTAAGTATATAGCTATAGAGCTTAAATCAGACTTTTCTAATCTCAAATTAATGGAAAGGTTTACGTGATTTTTAACAAGCCTTTTGAATACTTTTACTGATACATGTCGGCCTAGTCTTAATTTAACCATCTGATACACTTAGCGATGACTAAATAAATCCTTTAGTATATTACATAAGAAACCATTAATCTATACTTAGTGTAGCAATATTGTGGTACTAAGTAAGAGTAGCTTATAACCAAAGGCAAGACAGAGATCATTAAAAACACATGTTTTTTCTCACGCAGGTTACTGCATGACATCATTTAATTGCAACTACTACTAAGACTTGTATATTTAATAAGTCCAGAAACAAGTCGAGAATGCAATCGATACAAATAAGTATTCACGTCTATAACCCAGTTGTCCGTGTTACATTTATCAGATATTCTATCGACACGTTTCGTTTCCGTTCTTTGATCCTTTTCCTGCAAATAAATCGAAGTATTTAGACGGTCTGTGCCTTAACGAATCTATGTATAGGTAATAGCGGAACAGCTTCGTATTCATAGGAGACATTGGTCGATTATAAATGGAAAATTCCTTCAAACAAGCTCGAACCTGTGAGTTCCCAGGTAGACTTTAAGTACTACTCCTTTCTTGCTGATTCGACCAGTATTAATACACTCAGTAGACTATAAAATGCGAAACATACAATTTAATTTTGTCACTAGAAAAAGATTCAAGGGTCTGTAAAGCCTCTTGACTTTGTTGTTGACAAGTCAAGAGGCCATTACGCATTTTCGTTGGAATATGTTCTTAAAGGATAATATAAATCGGATCATTATATTTTGCAGGAAAGGAATTGTACAGTAAATGGTATTCTTTCTTAGAAGGTGACTGACAAAGGACTTTTTTTGCTATATTTAGGAATCAGACCAGATGCCATTATATGTGAAAAAAATAGGGGGATGTGAGTAAAAAGAGAAAAGAAGGCAGGGGATGATAACGTTGCTATGGCTAATGGATTATTACCGCAAGCTTTCATTTAAAACATATTTTTGTTGAGATCTGTCGGCAGTGGAAATTCACTTTTATTTTGTCTACGCCCGCAGGTCGTAGAGTAACCGATAATATACAATCTTTGTTTTTATTTCATTTATTTTATATTTAATTAACTCTTATAATTTAATTGGAAGATTTAGAAAAAGTTCTTTACATTTACCAAATCTTAATGGAATAGAATATTGGAAAGCTTTTTTTTTCATAATTTAGTTAAACATGATAACTTGTTATATCGAATTTTACTTTGATACTAAAATAAAGCAGATATTTATTTATGGGTACCGGATAAAGAGTTAAAATACAAGTAAATCAGTCTATTCAATATCAGATTGAATAATTTGGTTTGTTTTAATAACTTTATTTCCATAATTCATGGAAATATCTACGTATGATAGAGTTATGTGGAGGACAAAAACCCGCTGTGCCGACCCTACGGGAGATACGGATGATGATGATTAATAAATGGTAGCTTTTACAAAATTTTACGAAAGAAATACCAAAATTTGTTACAATGTTATAAAACATAAAATAACATAAAACATAAAATAAGGTGACATATAGTCAACTAAATATTATGTAGAAGGGACTGGTTATTTGTAGACTAAATCGTAATTAATGAAAACGTTATTATCTGTGGAATTCAAGCCACATATCTTATCTAATCCAATAAGTTTAGTCTATGCTTTGTTTAAATTCAAACTCACCCAAGTTCCGAACTTGGGGTCGTATCGCAGAGTTGGAGTTATTTTGCAATAGATTTTAGTTCGCTACGGAAATTTATGTACCTTCATGTGATCGTCAAATCGTTAATACCGTTCGTTTGTAATTATCCTAGGAAAATTGTAAAGAATAATGAATTCATATCTTAACTGGTTTTACTATAAAAATTAAAATTACGTACGTTTTTGTACAAAATGTATTAAACACTAGCTGTTCCAAATTATAAAAACTTTATTTCATTGTTTACCTACATTTGTCAAATTATCAATTGCAAATGTCAAAATGAC
>LD688930.1:2324390-2336372 GCA_003118335.3 Papilio memnon | reverse complement strand
GTGGTCGTGGTATTGCACCGGGCGAGCCGACCCATTCGTGCTAAGATGTTAAAGCGGGCTCTACCACTTTTGATATATACTTTTGATAGACTCTATCTAGTCATGTGTTCACTTAGAAATACATAATAATGTCTGTCTGTCTAGTCTTAATACTCTATGGTAAATATTACTATCAGTATCGTTCAACAAATTAAATTGCTTGGGCGTTAGACTAGAGGCAATATAATTTAACTAATGGAATGAACAACCATTAAACTGATCACATTTGCATGAAACATTCACACATTCAACAAATTACTTAACACAATAATGATGTACAGTTAGTTTATCAACTACTAGCTGTTGCTCGCGACTTCGCCCGCGTAAAATTAAAAAAATATAGCCTATGTCACTCACAGATAATTTACCTTTTTAACGGTGAAAGAATTTTTAAAATCGGCCCAGTAGTTTTTGAGTTATTTCAATACATACAAAAATACAAATCTTTCCTCTTTATAATATTAGTATAGAAAGGTAATTGTTCACGTACAAAAAGCAGTTAGATGCATTAAATAGTTTAATTGAGATATTATCATAAACTAATTGAAAACAAATTAATTCAAGTATTATCGTCCAGGGACGGCACCGACTTGTATCGGACCCTTCGGGAGTCCATCTTTAGTGCCAGTTTACGCCGCGTTCCCGCACAGCTTGTGAGAGGGCGATATATGGCATTGAAGATGGTCCCTCGAAGGGTCCGAAACTAGTCGATGCCGTCACAGGATGTTCAAATTTGAGTTAAGCCGTTCTTAATTACATTCATGTAAAGCTACTTAACGGACCCTATGAATTAACTTGTTGACGTCTCTTTCGATAAGCGATATCGTTTGAACGTCAATTAAAATATGTCAAAGAAACATAAATATCTGACAATCGCGTGACATACCCAAAGTTATTGTCAGTTCTATACGTTTTTTTATTTTGGAACATATGTAGGTTACAGTTTTGAATAGCGTATTGGCTACTTAGTTTTGTTTTATTTCGCGAGGGCAAATTCTGTATAAAATATACGGTGCCTTGGCTTGAAAATCCTTAGACCGTGTTCTCTCTGCAAATTGGAGGATTAATAGTATCAACGAAAGAGTTTTTATTTGTCAGTACAGACTATACCAATACCGTCTCTGATCAAGGTTTTATGTTATTTAATTCTTATTTATATCTTCTAATAAACTTATCTGAATTTATAAATGCGAAAGTTTATGTATGGATATGACCTGTGATTCAAATTTTACCAATTAATTGTATTTGTTTCCATTAATTTATGAATGAGTAGCCTTTAGTCTAATTGTGGATCTCTACTGCGTAATAAAAGTATAAAATAATTTGCCATTACTCTAATGTAAAAAATAACGGAAGGAAGAAATGTGGAAAAAGACATTGTTACTGTTAAGAAGAAAATCAGAACCGTGCTGTAGAATTGGCTCAATACTAGACTGTCGACATAAACTGTCCCTAGCTGACAGCTGTCAATGCCATTGGAAGGATTGGATATTGGCGCGCATTCTTGAATGTCGCTAGTTACAATTATATTCATTGTTTAAAATTACTAAAAGAAGTCTCTCATTAAACTTTTATAATGTCGCTGAAATGATTTTGTGGTATAATCAAAAATCCTTAACGCATCAAATATGGACATTCTGTGTGGGTTTGTGTTGAGAATCGTGCCGAGGTCGGTCACGCGATTTGTCTATTAAAATAACATGTCGTATCAAATAAGGCTACCTGTACATTAATGTATTCTTTCAAAATGTCAAATATGATGTTTTCATAATAGGGTTTGCAATTCTTCTTTTACGTGACAATACTTAAATTATAGTTTCTGTTATTTAAAAATCGGGTAAAAACTATTGCACTGTGCTCAGATAGTATTATTATATCGAGTATGAAAATTGTTAAATATTTACACATAATTGTTAATTTGCCTTAACTGTAACTAGATTTTTCGTATTTTACTAGATGATTTATTTTAAATATGATTAGTAAAAAAATTCTTTCCAATATCGTGACTTTGATTGCAAAAACATCACTAAAAATATAAGTACAAATTTACACGACTCCGATATTCTTATAAAAAAATCCACTAACTGGCCCTTTTCATTACATGGCCTTAATTAATGCTGACAATGTAATGAACTTAATGAAGTTAATGAAGGATCATGAAAAACAAGAAAACAGCAATCGACCCTTGCCTTTATTAAGAAATACCCTTACAATAACTTTCGAACATAAATTTCTGATACAATCTGAGTTATCGATTTTACATTATTAATAAACTGAATGGACTATCCAATTTTATCCTAATAATTACATTGCAGTTAACAATTTTACGAAATTGTTAACGCATTGGTTAACGGCTGTACCTAATAATCAATTCTTAAGAACGATCCGAAATTTAAGTGACTGTCTAGGGAATACAATAATCTCCTCATCGGATATTTCGATTGCTATCATCATCATCATCACCAGCTCACTATACGTTCCCACTGAGGAACTCGGAGCCTACCCTTAAATTAAAAATATCATAAATAAGTGGAAATGCTTTGAGCACTATTACTGGATTAGGCTCTAAGCAAATTAGTTACTTAAAATTTAATTGTTCGTTATAGCAAAAGTTAAATGTTATTTAAATATACAATAGAGTGTGATTGATCTTTATAAATTCCCCTTAGACGACCCTTATTAATACTGTCGCCCAGTTTCCTAAGTTAATGTGCTTTTTCGATGATCTTTTATTCTTTTCTTCCTTTCAGATTGCCCGTAAAAAGGAGAATAAAATTAAGTACAATTCAAAGGAAATAAAAACGTAATACGATCTTTTTAATTCCCTATAAAATTAAGAATTTATAATCACTGAAACTGCTGTGTTAATATTAAAACTGAAGAACAATGTAGCCGTCATAATTAGTGTCAGCATAAAAGCGTTTGAGTGTTCTTGAATCGCTGGGTTAACTCAGCTGTTTTGTATGTCATTTTGTAGGAAACGAGTATAAATTACGTACATTATAAATTCAGCTGTGATTTTAAGCTTTACCGTCTTTGAACTTAATTGGGACGGAGAAGGATATTGCTGTCTGATTTTAAATCAACTCATTATATCTTAAATGGCGTCGGGGATCACGCGATAGATTGGCGCCATTTTGTACGAACTTTTTAAATATGAAAAGAGGATCTTAATATTTAAGGTTAACTTGATAGTTGTATTGTTTTTTTTATGTCTTCTAATATTTTATTGCTCTTGATAGAAACTCTATGTTAACATTTATTCCTCTTTTGTTTCAGATAAAAACATCGAAATGTCGGCACCTACAAGTGACAGTACTGAAGCCATTACCAACTCTGGCTACGGCAGCAGTGACGAGACTGCAAGTCTGCTTGTCGCGGCCCCAGCGGTGACAGTTATCGTGCCCACCGAGAACAGAACTGTCAAGCCGATCCTACAGCGACAAGATTGTACAACTAACTTACGACCCCAATTGTCAGGTGGCCCGGGTAGTGAGGAGAGTGCAACGTCTGTCAGAATTGAAGATAACTCAACAAGAAGTGTTCCCGATATAGAATTACAGTGTCGAGATCCGCCAGACCGGCCCCAAACACTAATATCGCCCGTGGCCACCGGCAGCCACAGATGCTCTGTTACCACCTGCCAATTAGTTCCTCACGGATACCCTAGATGTCGCGTTTGCGAACGCAGGCAATCAACGGCACCAGTGTCGGCTTTGCACCTAGCGCGATCTGTTTCGAGAGAAAGCGTTCGTTCAGCATTTCATTACAACTGCGGCTGTAGTTCCTTGCACGCCGTTAACACGTGTCCCATCATACAACCGCCGGCGCTACTGCTACCCACGACTAGTACTCGAATCATCCGCCAGAGTTCGCAGCCGGAGTCGAGCGCATGCGTGAACCACTGCCCTCACCACGCCCACCACCACCCCAGCGTCTCCTTGCGGCAACTGCGGGAACCGGGCGATGGAATAGCGGGCATTGCTGCTGATTCGCTGAGAATAAATGGTGGAATGCGACCCTTCAAACAGGTAAGTGTAGCGATAGATGGCGCTGTTATTTTTTTATGCTCGTCGGTGTTAATTAAAAATGTAGTAACTTTTAATTGGCAGTCGTATTATCAAATTATTTTCTTTTTCTTAATCTGGTCGCTTGACTTTCAAGTAAAGTAGATACAATATGAATTAATATTTATTTATTAAAGGCATATTAAATAAAATTAGTGGATTTTTTAAAATTAAACCGCTGCTTTACTAATATTCGTTGTCGTAACATAACTTACACAATACAATAATTTAAAAATATTTTCTTCTTTATGAAATGTAATAAAATTGTATATTTACATACCAAGTATTTATTTTTAGCTATTTGCGATACTTATAAATAGGCTTTTTATGTTTTTTCTGTATATAATACAAATTCAGATTATATCACTTATATTTCCTTTCATATTTCAAACCTTTGCAGATCTAAATGTAAGCTTTTGAGACGGCGTGTATGTGCTGTGTAAAGAAAATTAGAAATCAAATCAAACTTGATGGATTCGATTTGATTCTTTTTCAACCAACAGGGTCTCCTCCTCTGCCCTCAAACCTTGTCGCAGACTCGCCGAGCTCGTCTCAGACGCGCATTCACTGAAGCCACGGGAGATACTGTTAACTACGTTAGAACGGTTCGATAAATAGTAATTGCATCTCGCACTATACCAGCATCGACTGTACAATCAAATAGACACAATTTACCTTAAAGGCTACCATACGCAGACTAAGCAGACAGCTGCGTTAATCTATCCCTAGTTGACGGTCATACACGAACCGCAATTTCCTGTTCTATTGATTACTCTGTAGACTGCTTGAACTGTCTGCGGACGCCCTAATACGCCACATAAATTACCAAATCTTTCCAATGATCACTCAAATATTCGTGATACAAATCACACTATTACCTTTTCATTTACCTACAATCATTTCAAATCTACATTTAATGATGTGCATTTAGAATAATATTTGTATTAATAATTATAGCAGATTGTACAGTCGATAATGAGAGCTTAGTTGGCGAATGTGACGTCCCTGTAGCTTCGATAAACGGTCACGGAATTTTCACATCCTTAAATCCCATAGCACTTAGGCATTCACGTACACGTGATACTAAAAGGTTATCATTAACATCACTACGCACTTATGCAATAGATTAGCTTTAATTGTAACCATATCTTTAATTGCGAATTATATTAGGATGATTTTAGATTCTGCTTTCGCAGTATCATATTCCACAGAGTTCCATTGAGTTATTAAATTCATCAATAGTTTTAAAAATACACAGCACTTACACATCTCAGTGATGTTTTTAGGATGAGGCACTTCTAGACAATAAGTAGTCTGCACTATAATGATTTTTATTACATTATAGTATATAACTTTATTTATTTAATATTTTATTGCAGTTTACTTAAAGTTTTTATGTAGTATTTTCATACACATTTCATTCTATTGTAACTTATAAAGGAAAGTGTTTACAATATATCACATTTCACAAACGCTTCTCTCACTATCGGTATCAGAGTATGTTGATATATTTTCTCTTCCTTATTGGCTTTTGTTTTATCGACCTTAAAGGCCTTAATAACAAAATTAAAGTATTTCGAATACATTTTACCGTAATACAGCAACTCTTTTACGTCGTGACTCTAGTAAGTTATTGTATACTCGTAGGCTTGCGAAATGCGATCTAGACCAATAATTAAAGTACATATAAATCAGCGGCGTTCAAAATTATTAAAATACGTAACTAAACGGTGCCTAACTATGTTTTATATAATTTTTTGGGGTAATACAGTAAGATGACATAAATTTTCCTTTAAGTTAAAACCCTTGGTAAATTTTCTTGTTGTTTCGAAAATAATTATGTAAAAGCACAGGATATTTTAAAAGTAGACAGTGGAAAATTTTGTGTGATTCTAATATGGCATAGTAAATATGTAAGCATGATAACTATAGAAAACTTATGATAAAATGAACTTATAGCAGTGATTCCCAAAGTGGTCCAGGAGTCCAGAGGTGTCCCAGTCAACACTGGTTTCCAACGAGCATGGACGGGGGTCCGCAAAACTGCTTTAGGGGGTCCACAACATGTAGATGGGGAGTCTACGAAAATGTTATCCGGTTTTAAACACTGAAGGCTTGTAATAGGTGCTTGTGTGAACGTAAACTACAAAAATGTAATAAATTAAAAAATGTTTAAAGTTGTTACGATGACAATAAAAGTTTGAGAACCTCTGAATTATTGAATACACGTTTAATATAAAATTTATATGACAAATAAAAATTTACGACCATTTTACGCTACAGGTAATTTTAGTTCAAGGTTATAATATAATAATAAAATAAAAATGTTTTAATACACAATATAATTTGAGTGCGTTAAATGTTATGGAATGACACAATTCAACACGTTTCTGTACTCCAAATTACGCCGCTATCGATTGCTTAGTTACGGTATATTGTCCTATGATTGATTACGTTACAGCATTCGTAAATATTTAACTGAGTACTCCGCAGTTACCTTTAAGACATATATCAACTGAATAAATATTTAACCATGTTATTGACTTTGGTACTAATATATGTGTCTACCTTGAAACATCAGCACGACAATCTAAATTAGACAGTACTACGAACTTCTACATTTCGTTGTTAACACTTCGAATTAACGTGTGATTTCTTCAACTATCTTTTGTTGAATGATTCTCAGTGGCCAGTATGCAATCTCTTTGGGAGAACGCAAACTTCTTATCTACCAAAGAGGTCGTAATAGGTAAGTCTTTAACCTACAATCATTTCTGAGGTAATTTAATAACCTTTTAAAAGGTTTCATTAATTTAATTATATGGATTCTTCTAGTCTCATAACGATATTATCGGCCGTATTATTTGAACATTATTTTTAATATAGTGAGTTCCGTTTTCTTTTAATATAAACCTCTTTTATGCAAAATTCAGGCTGCATTGTTTCGAAATACTGTATAGTCAGTAAATGTTTTGTTATCTTTAAACCTTATCTTACTAATATTATAAATGCGAAAGTTTAGATGGATGGACGTTTGTTAGAGTTTGTAGCCTAACGGCTGAAGGGATCTGGATGAAATTTGGCATATATGTAGAGGATAGTCTGGAAGAACACATGGGCTACATGCTTTTTTTAATTTCGCGCGGACGGAGTCGCAGGCGAAAGCTAGTATAGAATAACATGAGATAGACAATATATAGTTTGATTTAGGATATTGTCATCTGAACGGTTCCATCTGCTAGCCATTTGCATTTACAACATAAACGGAATAAGCATTAGAGTTGGTCCAAGGCGATGTTATTTTGCGCGATGCAGTGAAGTTTGATCGACATATCTGCAGCCATTTGTTCGTATTTGGCTTGAATCCAGATCAATCCAGAAGATATATAGAATGCTTCGTAGCACAATGCCTAGAATTATGCCAAGATCTACTTGAATTATACACTCATTGAATGACATTAAGTTTTATTTTAATTTGATAAAGGTAAATAGAGCTAGGATACAGTTAGCTTTCGATCGGTTTTTCAAACAGTCTAAAACAAATGCATAACATCTAAGTATTAGGTGACCATCGATAATTGTTGAAAACTTCCAATGCGATGAAATTTAATACGTAATCTCTGATTTTTTGTAGAAGAATTTCGATGCTTTTTTTCCTCAAACATAGTAGGTTAGTAGGTTCTTTATTGTGACTATGGCTCAAAAAATATTTCTTTATTGTACTACAGTTAAATACAAATTATCTTACGACTTTAAAGACTGCCTCAACTTTTTCAAATAACAAAGTCCCATTCTGAGAAATACATTTTCGAACGTCAACATCCCGTTCAATTGAAACTCGAAGTTTTTCAGAAACAAAATGAGTTAAACGAAGAAATAAGTTTAAGTTGTTTATTGTTAAAATCACTTTTCAATAACAACTTTAATTGGAAAGATATTAGAATATTCTTAAGTATACAAAACAAACCAATTTTCAATTTTATTTGTAGTAACAAATAATAGCAATTATATTTGATCCGATGTGTGGTTGTGATCCAATAATGACATGAGAAAAATAACAACACTTGAATATTAACTTTTAGTTACTTTCTTATGACTAAATATCCTATGTCTCCAAAGTGGAGCAGAGGACTTTCACAGTGTGTCGCCAGCTCACCCTGTCCTGGACTCTGCGTTTTGTCTTGGGCCACGACATTGCTTTCATGTCGGCACCACTTAGCGCCACTGAATTATTTTCTCATAATTACCCAAATACGACAGGAATGTAAATGATTTCATTGTTTAAAATTGGATTACTGATTCACCAACATTTTACCAGAGATTTAGAGAGAAATGTTTAATGTTTATTAATAAAAGTTACAGTTGGAACTGAAACTATAATAAATTTCATGTATTGTTCGAAATATTAAAAGCATATGGTAAACGTAAACTGTAAAACTAAATGTATTGTAACGAAGTGTGAAAATACATGTCATAGATGAAAATTAAATGGATCCTAAACATTATTGCAGACTTGAGAACGAGCGAGAACTATTGACAGACACCAAGAAAATTATGGAACTTGTATGTAAATATGTAATAAAACAGAGATTGTGTTTCTAGATGGGTTGAACGGCGTCAGCTCTTATTTAATCTATTTTGATACACTCTTGTCTTTTTAACAGCAAAACATAATATGTACATTTATTGGAATAATCCACATTTTTATTTTACAATAAAGTCTATTTTCATTCACTCGTTCGGAGCGGAAACCGAACGGAACTTTCTACTGGTGTCTATTTCCCGACTGCAAAACGTAAAACGGCATACACTTTGAATAGCTCACTGTCATACAACAATAATATTTCAAAGTTACTTTTTAATAGAATAAGGAAACGGCAATAATTTCATTTATCGATTTTAAGAAAGGCTACATCAACATTTTACTGTCCTACGAAAGCTTAGCACGATTTGAATTTCCACACACTGTCATATATCAGTATTACCCGTCGTTTGAATTCGCACATCCTCATTCATTAAGCGCCAATAGCACAATGGTTTGGAGTATGGAGTACCGATCTTGCGGTCGATGGTTTGAATCCCGCCATTAGATTATTGGCGTGAACAATATCCAAGCACAAGTCTAGAGTTTAGTTGGAGTGGTTGTAGGAAATATTAGTAAATTAACAAAAACCTACTATTACTTTAAAAAACCTATGATAACTTTACTTACTTGATACTTTCCTTCTCTAACTTTTTTGCATTGAGTTTGTTGAACTTTCTTGTTTATGTTCAAATCTTCTACTCAACATAAATCCATACATGTGTACTTTTACATCCATTGTTTTATAGTTTAAGTTTATTTGAACTGTGCTTTCAGTAGAGTGCTATCTCTTCTATCACTATGCATTAGGGAATCGTACAACACCGAATATGCATTTGTGTACTAAAAAGTTCCGTAGATAAACATTTTCTGTTACATAATGTGTTTTTCGATAATATTATTGTGTTTAATTTTAAAAAATATATAAAAATTAACATATTTTCCTTTATAGGAAAATCTTCATTAAATTTATTTTTTCAATTATATTAACAAGATTAAAGTTTTCAAACTGGTCGGTTACGAAATACGTGTTATTTTTCTTTTTTTTCTCTTAAAAATGCAACCAGGAAATGTTGACATAATATTTCCTGTTCTTATTTGGAAAAGAGTATTTTTAACACATTTTTTTACGGTCATCGTTTTTACGCTGCTCTATTAGTTTCACAGTGTGATTTTGTCTGCAACCTGGTCGTTTTCCAAAATGGCTGTTCGCCAATTTGAAATATGTTCGGAAAATAAAATGTGAAAATCTCGATTGAAAAGTTAGGGTGACCATGTTTTTAATTAATCCACCGTAATGATAAAAAGGCTTGGAATTTTTTAATGTATTAAATCCATTTTTAAAACCAGAGTATTGTAGTTAACAATTTTTTTTATTTGTTTAGTATAATTGAAAAATTACCAATTAAAGTATTAATACTTACGTAGCCTGTTCAATGTGCAAACATTTCTTTATTTTATTATTCCTAAATATTATCAATGTCATCAATAGAAGTTCAAAGTTAATGAATAAAGTTTTAAAATCATGCTGTTTTCCTGAAATAATATGTCCCAAAGAAAATATGGTTCCACTACATCATGCAATCACTTAGTAGAACTTAACTTAAGTCTAGACTAGTTTAGAAGAAATATGAACTATCTGATACTTGAAATATGTCACATTCCACAAACACTAGGCAATTGTTTACCTGGCTCAAATTTCCTACAACATTGGCATCTGGCCAATAAAATTCAACGTAACAACTGAATAGGCGAAAGTGTAATTAGCTTCGTGATTGATGTTCAGTCAGAAAAATTGATTCTGTAATAAAATTATTTGATCCAATTTTCATAAAAGTGGGACGAGCGACTTCGTAGATCGATTAATTATTCGTTGGCGCTTGGGACTCGATGACAATCGTTTCTATTACGTCACTGGACGAACATCAAATGACAATTTACTAACTTAAGTAACTTTTAAATGAACATCCATTTAAATATTCTGGAACTTGTACTGTTAAGTATTTTATTTATTTATTTTATTTTTATTTATATATCTTTATTATTATTTATTTATTTATCTTAAAATAGAAGTAAATTATCACCATTTTAAACATTCCACTGCTAGAAATAGTCCACAAAAGTCTTGTATATGAGACTAGCTGTTCGCGTGCGGCTTCATCCGCATGAAATTATAAAAACTTTATTTCATTGTTTACATTTGTCAAATTCTCAATTGCAAATGTCAAAATGACATGACGTGATGACAAACCATGGCAATCTTTTTTCCTTGATGTTGGCAGCAACTTATGGTCTCTTTCCCACATTAGAGTTTTTATCCCAAAATATTTACCCCTTAAGTTTAATGGCGTGAAAATATATAGCCTAAAGAGTGACGTAAGTGTAGGGCTTTTTATAAAAAAAATAATTATTCAAAAATATGCGGTAATTGCTGACATCTTAGGCAACAAACAAGTGTGTGTTTACGCTTTATTATATTAGTATAGATTTTCGGTCTTATTGAAAATATATAAGTGCTCCATTTGCATTCCTCCCGTTATGGAGTTGTTCAAATCAGTATAAGATAAGAAATGAGTGATTTTGGCAAAACATATATTGAGATATCATTTTTAAAGAAAGTAGGTTGCATTATTCACCATAAACCATTTCGTGATGACTCTACATCCACAAACGTAAGTAATCAAAGTCGATCGAATCGATGCAAGAAGTCGACATATTTATTATTCAACAATCTCCGCAAAGAATCAATAGCTGATTGAAGCTTTACATGAGGTTGCTTGAAATAACACGTTAAGAAGGGTACGTAATTAACTACTTGTGTAGCCAAGGATGGCGACCTTTTAGGTAACAAACGGGATAATTATAAAATACGAATTCCCTTGCGGCGTTATCCTGAAATTTGAAAACTATATTTTTATTGTTTACATTTGTGAAATTTTCAATTGGAAATGTCAAAATTCAAATACACAAACGACAACGAAGGCCTTTGATATTGGATAACAATTACAACCTTGCTTTTTTGATATTGTCAGCTTGTAGTTTTTGTCCCTTTCCCGCATTACTGTTTTTTTTTTCAAATTGTTTAATCCCTAAGTTTAATAACGTGAAAATATATAGCTTAAAGCGTGTCGTAAGTGTTATTCAAACATACTGTGATTTCTGACTTCCTATATAACTAAGTGGTGTGTGTTTAGGCTTTATTATATTAGTATAGATATAGATAGTGACAGTGGTAGAGCCCGCTTTAACATCTTAGCACGAATGGGTCGGCTCGCCCGGTGCAATACCACGACC
>LD688930.1:2278172-2298569 GCA_003118335.3 Papilio memnon | reverse complement strand
TACAAGTCAAGTGCTTAAACCACTGAGCCACCGACGCTCTTATATATCAAGAATGGGATTTAGTTATTACATTTTTATACCAGTTGTTAGTTTGCCGAAAAATTGAAATATTTTTGCGCGATACCCAAAAAAGCCTTTAGAGAATGGAATGTTGACAAGGGCTAAGCTTAAAATGAAGTGCGATCTGATTGGAGAGCTAAAATGTTTTTAAAATGTTGTTGTTCAAATTCAATGTTCGCGAAGTGCACAAATCGACAAAAATCTAATAGGTCACGAATTAAATATTTTACTTTCTTTCATTCAGTTTCATTAGCATTATTTTCAATCGTTTAAGTTTAAGGTCCTTATCATCGCTCTTAAGGTGATTCGTAGCTCGTAGCACTTAGTAGCTTGATGTAGGTTCACGTAGCAAACCGTAGCTTTCCGTAGCTATGAACATGCTAATTATGTAAGAGAAAAGTGG
The DNA here is from genome assembly GCA_003118335.3 of Papilio memnon. NCBI lineage: Eukaryota > Metazoa > Arthropoda > Insecta > Lepidoptera > Papilionidae > Papilio > Papilio memnon. Next base: position 2,298,106 of record LD688930.1, on the reverse strand, counting down.
TAATCTGCGAAACTCATTGCGTATGAACACATAGCATTAATCACAAATAAAAATACTTTTACTAACACTCAAGCCATTAAAATTAAAAAGTAATTTAAACTGTGCGAAGAAATGTACGATTCTTAATATATGCAAGCTTCAAAGATATTTATGATTTTCGGTCATTATCTAATGTTAATATATCGATGTCATCATCATCATCTTCCTCCTTATCCTACTCCCGTAGTGGGGCATCAGGTTTTTTTCCTCCACGTAAATCTATCATACGTCATCTCAGTCATCACTCCCTTTTTGATCATGTCACCTTTCACGCAATCCATCCATCTCTTTCCAGGTCTACCTCTACCGGTGTACCTCCACACTCATAACTAACGTTCTCCTTGTTACATGCGATTCATCCCTCGTCATAACATGACCATACCACGCTAACCTTTTACTCTTTACCTTCTCTACCACTGGGGCTACTCTCAAATTACCTCTATTATGCTCATTAATATATCGATGTATATCTACGAAAAAATTATCCTCATTAAGTCAGTCAAAACATTTTGAAGAAATTAATTTTACATCATTAACATTAATCGCGTTCAAACGCTCCTAAACTAGGTTACAGAATCCTAGTTAAATTATAGATCAGCTGCCTCACCGCTTAATTACATTACGAGTTAATTAAGCATACTTTAGTTCTCGAAGCTTTTTTACTACGTTTTATATTGCAGTTAGGGTTGTCACAAATTGAGAGTTTCTTTTATGAATTCCAGCTGCGAAAGCCGGTGTCGACTGTGTCGATCCCTGGCGCGATGAAGGCGTACTCCGGGGGGAGAGACGCGGGGGCTGAGGAGGCAGGGGTCGCGCTAGTTGGGGTGCACAGCGAGTATCCACGCTTCGGCGAGGAGCGCGCCCTCGGCGGCGGCACCTACAAAGGCGGGGGGACAGCTAAACACAAGCCAAACATAGGATATAGGTTAGTAGCGTTATCTCTAATTTAGTTTTAATTGAACATATCCATTGATGTAACCCGACCACTTGGGTTCCTGTAATTTACTTCTATCTAAATCTATGAATATATTTGCAATAAATTTGTAGGATACGGACTTTATTAACATTTGAACATATAGCATGGATTACAATAATCTGATGGAATTTGTAAATGATTGTTTTTTGTTTGGATTTTTTTATTGATCTTCTAAATTGGATGAATTTAAATTTACTTAAATGTTACTAAAAGTTAACCAATATATGTTACGAGCATTATTTACTACTTATTGGATTAGTTATGTCGCTGCCAAGAATGGGTTCGGTAACCTTTTCTCACGAGTGTTCTATTTAGTTACTGGTTAGTGAACTCCACACGCTTAAAAATTACTGCTGTATAGAAAACCTCATACTCTGTATTAATACAAAGAGTAAAGAATTTTCTTTTTGAATGTTAGAAATAAACTCAAAAACTATTGAACTGTTTCAGACAATATCACTGAGTAACATAGGCTGAATGTAATATAATCAAGGACGGTCCGCTAGTTTCTATATTTTAATCGATTTTTTATCCTTTTGTGACTTCCGCGATATGGTGCGGGATCTTGTTTTAACAATATTATTTTTCATCTTTTGCAACGAGTATACAATAGCGGGTTTTTGGTTTGCTCTACAAGTATTTCCCGCAGGAGTATTAACTTCGTTATTTTACCCTTTTGACCAGATAAATCCGGTTTTAACCAGCTTTACGGAGTGTAACGCCCGACTTTATACGGGATTTAAGCTGGATTGCACTTCGTGAAAATGTATTTAGATATTGTGACGTTAAAAATCTAATTTCATTTAAGTTTGATATTTAAATGTTAGATTGTAATAAGTGAATAATTAAATAAGTATATATACTTAAAATATTTTCTTCTTAGACAAGAACTAAAGAAATGATCAAAAGCAATGATGGAGTTAGATCAAAGGACAAAAGATGAAATCAAATGATAAGTCCGTTATCGAGGCTAAGCCAAACATTTATTGAAAATGTCGAGTGAATTGTATTTGCTAAACGTTGGTACATTTTCAACCTTGACCAAACGGATATAGCTTTTATCGGACCGCATCGATCTTGAAAGTTAAATGTACAAGCGATTTGTCGCTATTGCCTTCTGGGTTGAAAATGTCACGTTGAATGCTAAATTAAAATTGATTCTTGCATTACAATTGCTATATATTCTCCACTTGTAGGTAATGCTATAGAAAAAACCTTCAAATGTAATTAATTTTGAGTTTTGTATTTTAGACTATATTCACTTAAACAAGAGTATTATTAAATAGTGATGAAGTAAAATTGTAACATTGAAATTAATTGAAATATAATCACATTTATATTTGAATTTAATAGCAATAAAAGACTCAAGTTCATATAATTTTTTGTTAAATAAAGTTCATAAGAACTACAATTTCACTTAATGTCGTATACTTAGACTCCTAATTTAATACATTTCATTATTAATTCCAGGTTAGGTAGACGAAAGGCATTATTTGAAAAACGAAAACGAATAAGTGACTACGCCCTTGTAATGGGAATGTTCGGTATTATAATTATGGTAATAGAAAACGAACTTTCCAGTGCCGGTGTTTATACAAAGGTACGTCGGATGACCCTTAAATATTATGTATTAAATTTATTTGAAACTAATGTTTGTAACCTTCGTTCCAGGCGTCAATTTACTCGCAAGCGTTAAAAACACTAATTTCCATGTCAACTGTGATCTTACTCGGCCTAATTGTTGCTTATCACGCGTTAGAAGTACAGGTGAGTGTTAAATATTCATGAATACATTTTCCTGGGTTTAATAAGAAAGGGAAGGGATTTGGTGTATTGGACATTCCAATCAGATGCGTTATATCTGCAACTTTGAAAATGTTTCGAGTGAGATATAAAATTCGCTTAAAATATAACGATTACCGACTATTCAAAGTAGTAGATATTCATTTTAAATATTCTAACATCTTTACTATTATATTTAACAAGTGGAGATTGTCTGTTGTTAAAAAAAGAGAATTTTCCAAAATCAACAGAACAATCCCATATAAAATTCATTAACTTTTTCATAACGCTTGCAGTCGGACTGGGATAACCGTTGCTCTGAATATTTGATAAAGCCACGCTACTGTGTCGTCATTTAGACTTTTATACCCTTCGTTAGTAACATTTAAAAAGTACTTGAATTCATGATTCTACGGTTTCACTTATTTTTATTCTCTTATAAAAATGAATAAATAAATTTTGGTCTTTATGAAATCTTGCCTAGGTGAAATACCCGAAAATGTTACTTGAATGTGTCTATCAAAATAAAGAATGTTTTAAAGACATTCTATCAGATGCGAATAAGGTTTAATTTTCAATGCCAGTATTATAATTAATTTTCATTTTTAAAATTATGTTATAACTTGCTTAAAGTGATTAGTATGTTAATGTTACAGTCAACCTAACGATAATTTGAAGTACGTACATAAATTTGAAAAAGTGTACGCCATGCGTGGATTGGAAATTAATTCAGCTGCCCTAATTTCTATGTTACCCAACGATTCTACTTGTGTGCATTGAATACACAATTAGATGTGAACTAAATAGTTACTTATGTAATACATAAAATGAAAATTACTTTAAGTAAAATATGATCTATACGTTTTAACTAGAAAATGATTAAATCTTACTTCTTACTAAAATTATAAATGCGAAAGTTTAGATGGATGGATGGGTGTTTGTTAGAGTTTGTAGCCTAAACTAATGAACGGATGAATGAAATTTTGTATAGATGTAGAGGATAGTCTGGAAGAACACATAGCCTACTCACTTTTGTTTTTCTTATCCCACGCGGACGGGGTCGCGGACGAAAGCTAGTTGATTCATAAAAACATTTAAAATACTTGTTAAACTATAAAGATTTGAAATAAGCCAAATATATTCTGAAACCTAAGATACAGTGGTTATTAGATTATCGTAATTTGACTACGTTACTTTCTTCAGTCATTTTATAATTGTAATGTAATATTTAACTACACACTGCCATATTCAAATTTTTGTTTTTTGTCCCTAACGACTCTGTTTCCATGGTGCCATTTTAATAACGTTCCGAGTCTACAGAATCACCAACCTTGGAAACGCGCATTAACAAAGATCCATGAATCGACGATCGAATCGAATCGAATCGAATGGACGTGCACCTTAGCGACTTTTTAATATGAATCTGTTTTATTTCCAGTTATTCATGATCGACAACTGCGCTGATGATTGGCGGATAGCAATGACGTGGCAGAGGATAGCACAGATTGCGTTAGAACTCGCGATATGTGCGGTCCATCCTATCCCAGGCCAGTACACTTTCACGTGGACAACCAAACTAGCCAACAAAGGAGGTGTTATAGGTGTTGAAGTTGTAAGTTGAAACATCTTAATGTATTGTATAGTTTAGACAAAGTTGAAATTGGCCAAAACATTGTTAATTTTACATTTAACTTTTGACTGAGTAGTGATGTTCCCGTCTCGATTTATAAGAGTTATCGATTTTATGTTGTTTAGTTATTTTTTGTCAGGCTTAACATTAATAGTATTAGGAGCCTAGCAGCGTAATTACGTGAAATTATTTGTTACGTCATAAACAAAATTTGTATTATATTTGATAGCTGTAAAATACACCGACAAATTTCATAAAAATTTCGTAGATGCCGTTACGAATTTTTTTAGTAAATTTTCGTGCTAGGTCCTCAAATGTTGGAAAGCCTTTGTATTATGTCAAAAGTTACAATAAACAATTATACGGACTATTAACAACTAGCTGTTGATCGCGACTTTCCCGCGTAAAATAAAAAAAGCCTATGTTACTCTTAGATAAACTATCTTTCTAACGGTGAAAGAATTTTTTAAATCGGCTTAGAAATTTTTGAGTTATTCCAATACATACAAAAATACAAATCTTTCGTCTTTATATTAAGTATAGATTTACTGATGTTACCATTATTATTTATTTTTAAATTATTTTTATTTTTTTATAGGAAACAATGTATAAGCAAATTCAGGTCTGTATTTGAAATTGTCAAAAGACTTGAGTGATGTCATTAAATGTGTGACGCATGGTTTCCTTGAATTATGTTTGTTTGTTGGTGTTTAATTCACATTAATTTTGTTAAAACCTAAAAATAATATTCAATGTTTGAAAATATATGTTGTTTGAATTTTAAAATAAGTAAAATAAACTAGAAGATAATTCTTTTTAAAAAGCAATTTGAAACATTACAATTTTAAAATGTAATGAAATAATATTTTTTTTCTAATTTCTTAAATTAACTATAATAGTTAATTATGCCATCTTCTAGTAGATTTCGTAATCTATTTAACTCTATTCTGATGAAAAAATTAAGTACTAAATTAAGTTATTTTATCATATTTTCTGTGACACAACATAAATTCAACTTTTTAAGTCAAAAATTACATTCCAGCTGTACTGAAATGTTTAATTTTTTCAACAGATATAAGAATCTAGATTTAGATCCAGGTTTAAACCATGAGTTGACCTGCACGTATGCTAAAAAACTTTTGTTTACTCGTGTTAACCCTATGTCGGTTTGATAGCACGTTGTGACGTTCTATGTTTAAATAAAAATGTTTTATTTGAATACTTAAAACATATAAGTCGTATCCTGGTTTTAAATTTTTACAAAAAAACCTTCTAATATTGATTAATTTATTTGATTAATAAGGAAAATACGATTTAAAAAACTAATGTATTGGAACAAAAATTTTATGTTATACAGGGTTTCATATAAAATCAAGATTACTCTGAAATAGTAAACTTTTGGATAATGCATATAGGGGTCAAAATTATCACAAATGATCCCCTCTATTACCTCCTAACGGGAATACGACTAATCACCAATAACCCTGTATATTAAAAATGTTCTTAATGCATGAATTACTTTATGTTTTCAGGTTCCTTACGACGTCACACTTTCATTGCCGATGTTCTTTCGTCTCTACCTAATATGTAGGGTAATGCTTCTTCATAGTAAATTATTCACTGACGCATCATCACGAAGTATAGGAGCCTTAAATAGGATTAATTTTAATACTAGGTAAGATATTTAGTAATGTTGATAAATACATTTAAATCTGAGAGTAAACAAACTGCAATCCATCTCTGTTCCAAATCCCATCCAAATTTAGCCGTTCTGGAATTACGTGGTAATAAACATCCATCCATCCAAACTTCCACATTATTATAAGTATGAGCGAGCGCACCCCTTTTTACTAAACTATCGCACAAATGTTGTTCGATTGTCAATTGTCTCGCAGCCAATTCGACTGTTTAGTTGCACAACTAAAAATGGAGTAGTGTGCGCCCATATAAGCTCATAGGAATCAAAGCGCGACTAAACAGTTGTGCGATAGTTTAGTTAAAAGGTGTGCGCGCGCTCTCATCATCAACTTGCTCTTATCCCTTACGGAGGGTCGGCACAGCATGTGCTGCTCTTCCATACATTTCTATCAGCCGTCATATCTGAATCCACTCCCTTCTTAAGCGTATCCTCTTTCACACAATCCACCCATACTTTCTTCGGTCTTCCTCTTTCTTTATAGCCATCCACATTCATTCTTAACACGTTCTGGTTTATGTCCCCATCGTCTCTAAGAAATAAAATAAATGTCAAATGTAGAACATAAAAAGAACTACATCTTAAATTTACAAAGATAAGTCCAATTATAATATTGAATTGCAGGTTCGTGCTAAAAACGCTAATGACAATTTGCCCTGGTACGGTATTGCTAGTGTTCATGGTGTCTTTATGGATAATAGCAAGTTGGACGTTGCGACAGTGCGAAAGGTTGGTATCAATGCTTAATATCACTGAACACCATAACACATACTACAAGATCTCTTAAAATATGACAAAGATCTACACGGTGCTAGAAACACCAAGTACACAATGAAATTTACCAATGTACATTAGTAAACAACTACTTGAATAAAAACTGTAATATCGTTGTTTTATTATTTTTGCTATTATTTTTAAAAGCTACTTTCAAGTACGTTGTTAAATATTCTTAGCTAAGCTTTGGTTATTTAATTATGTCGTTAATATGAAATGTATTTGTATGTGATTATTTTCTAACTGCCTCCACAGATGCAACCGCTTCAGTACTGTGTTGTCTTGTTTATTATTTGTTTTTATTTTATGTAGTAGATGTTACTGGTACAAAACAAATTAAAAGTATACTTTGATCACGACCATTTAATACAATAAATTTAAGAGTTTGACTTTGACTACATTTATTAGACATTTTTAAAGTGTTGTGATAGAACACAATTTGTAAAATGTAATCAGATTTAAAGAAATATTATAAAAATACGATGCACTGATACTATGAAGTAAATATAACTAAAATAAATTATGGATAAGAAATGAAAACACAAGTATCTTCAAATAAACAAGATTGGCTTTTTCAAAAAGTAGTTACGCACAAAATGGCTCACGGTTATAAAACGGCTGGTACCGATTATTTGGACCGTTGTTACTTATCACTCACCGCACCTCGTCACATCACACATGTTCATACTTCCATTTGTACCCCGTATACTGGGCTTTCTGTTGTACTTTACGTATCTCTTTCTTCTTGCTGCGTGTCTATCACTTTGATGTTGATTATCTGTGTTATTAGCCTGTGTTTACCCAGTAAGAAAGTTCGCGCATGGCCAAAGTATATTTGATTATATTAAGTGTTTAGATTGCACGTTATTTACATTGTTTTCAAAATCTAGTATGTGTTGTAATAAATTTGATATCCGTTGATTCAAGCTAATCTGTTCTTAATAGAAATTGCTTTATCAACTACATGTTTATTTTAATGTATTGTCAAATTTTATAAAATGAATTGTCCCTTAAAATTATTGTTATGATAATTGAAAATTTCACTTGAATATGCTATCAATGTCGGTTATTTTGTGGTTCTTGTTGGGCATTTTGGCTCTCAGGTTCCACGATGAAGACCATGCAAATTTGCTAAATTCAATGTGGCTGACTGCTATTACCTTCCTCTGTGTTGGCTACGGTGACATTGTCCCCAACACTTACTGCGGCCGCGGCATTACTCTCACCTGCGGCATGGTGGTATGTATTAACTAGAAGGCTATTGTGGACGTTCATTTCTTCTCCGTTGTATACGTTGATATGTTCGTTATCTGTTATTTTAGTCGTGGTTAATATAAGATCGTTAATGTTATGATTCTTTCTATTATTTTTGTTAATATAGGGTGGTAAAGGTGAGCCATTTTATGCATTTCATTCATTAATGAAAATCAAGATCAAAGTCAAACTCTTTAAAAACTCTATTAAAAGTATTTATTCTTTCGTTATCTGTCCTTTTTTATACAGTTACTGAGCGGGCATTGCAATTGACTATAACATTCATTCCTTTGTGACTACATATACGGGCTTAAACAGTCAAAAGATACAATTTATTAACGATTCAGGTTTCACGACGAAGAACACGCTAATCTACTCAATGCGATGTGGCTTATAGCCATTACATTTCTCTCCGTTGGTTTCGGAGACATTGTGCCAAATACATATTGTGGCAGGGGTATCGCCGTAAGCACCGGTATTATGGTAAGTTTGTGTTGAAACAAAATGTTATACGTGTTGACTGACAAATTTTATTGATTTTCAATTAGTGACAAAGAATAAAATTAAGGTTTTTAGATATTAATAATGTCAGTCAACACAATTAACTGGAATTGACATTCGTTACACAACACTGGATTGAACACACAACTTCTAAGAGACGGTGATTTTACTAAGTGTTGGATGTTTAAGTGTATGAATGTTTTCACCAAATATTTGTATGCAAATCGATGTCTTTATACAAAGCCTTTGCTTTCACGATACTTGGAGGTATATATATTTTTTTATTTTCAATACACAAGCTGATCTGTGAAAAATATTCACATTACTGTTATAAATAAAATGTTTTAATGAAATTAACGAGTAAATTAACATTCCGAAGTGAGTTTATATCGAAAAAAACAACGTCCATTTCCCTGTTAAAGCCAGCTATTAGATGACTTATATTTTGTAGTATGGAATGCTTCGAATCTTCTTTCTATTTGTAGATTTTCTATTCACATTCTTAATATTTCACCGACTGCACTATACATTGTTTTAATCTAAAATGGCTCACTTTTCCTCCAGTTTTTTTGACATGTGAAACGTCAAACGTCATTGCACCTAATTAGTGGTTGTGTAAAATTAAATTAAGTTAAAAATGTTCAAATAAATAATTTGTATAAAATGAGATGCACAATTTAGTTGAAAAGCACTTGATGGATTGTTTCGACGATTACGAAATATCTGTTTTAACATTTATTTAGTGTGAATTTTAAGTATTTGAGATTAGTTACTTCCTATTTCTAAATTTTAGTAAATAAAATGATCTCGTCTGTATACTAATTGGCAACACTGTTTAAGCTTTTATTTCATTGTCTTATAAAAATAATTTTTAGACATTAAAGCTATTATGTGTGTGAATTAAAGTTAACTAGGTTATTTAAATTGCTATTTGAAAAATAGACGATTGATACAAAAAATCAAAATTATCAACAAATATGCATTTCATAAACATGTAAACTTCGGTAAGTAACTATTTAATAATCTATTTCTTTCTTTTTGATTTTTTGTATGAATTTAATTGAGTTGCCATAAATAAAAATATAATAATCGTATTCGGCTAAGTAGCACATAGCTCTTAATAAAAATTTTCAATTTTAGTTGAATAGCCTTTAATACGCATTTATTTGAGGAATGTAAAAAATCGAATGCTTCCCACGATCGCTTACATTTTACATTAAGTTATTCACTTAACAGGGAGCTGGATGCACTGCGTTATTAGTCGCGGTTGTTTCAAGGAAGTTAGAGTTAACTAGAGCTGAGAAGCACGTTCATAACTTCATGATGGATACACAACTTACTAAAAGAGTAAGTATTCCATCAGCATCGGTTCATCACAATTGTTATTGATCTAATTAACAGGGGGCAGGATGTACAGCATTGTTAGTGACCGTTGCCTCGAGAAAGTTAGAGTTAACTAGAGCGGAGAAACACGTTCATAACTTCATGATGGAAACTCAACTCACAAAAAAGGTAAGGGCCTCTTGAACGGCAGGCCGAGACAAGGTAAGGAAGCCTGCGAACGGAAATAAAAACTAACCATTTGCTTTCATTGAGCGGCCCAAATTTTTTCAATAACATTTAGTGAAAACGAAAAAAAAATATTTCGACTTTTAGCACACGCGTTACACAAACTCTAAGAATGTAGAGTTTGATTACACAATTCAAAAGATAAATAGAAACTCTACTAGATAGAACAACTCACTACATATATTAGGCTTAAATTAAAAAAAAATAAAAAACACACTAACAAAGATCTAGAATAGAATAAGAAAATATTGTACTAAAATACACACTAACAAAAAAATTATTTTAACAAAAAACTTCCATATAAAAGTAAAAAAATGAACACAATATATCCATCAACGTGCTTATAAAATTTCAGCTGAAAAACGCAGCGGCCAATGTGTTGAGGGAGACTTGGCTCATATACAAGCACACGCGGCTCGTGAAGAGAGTTCACCCCGGGCGCGTCAGAACACACCAGAGAAAGTTTCTACTAGCTATTTACGCGTAAGTATCAACAAATATTTCATTAAAGTGCAATCCTTTGACAGCTATTCTATTTAGTGCCACACTTAAATTCATTTAACCCTTAAAAGACTGATTGTTTAAATCAAATTAAATAAGTGTACCCTTTACTGTGTTACCTTTACGATATTTTTATATATTCTCCTTCCAAGTTGCCGAGAAATTACCCTCAAAGGTTGTTTTCTAACTTGAAGATTATCAAAAGGAACATGGAAACAGCCTATTTAAAAAAAATCGATTGTAGGTGCCCAATGCGATTTATAACCGCGGTATCAAATTTGTTACGTCAGGCATTTAAGGGTTAAAAGTCACTAAGGGTGATCCCTTACTATAAGATATCAATACTCACAAAAGCTTAAGTGACTATTAAGCGACAGAGTGAACCATTAATATTTTAGTATGCTGCTATGGAACATTGAATTCTGCAGAATTCATGTCTCAAGCTACTTTCCTAATGAACATAAATCCAACTTGTAAATGTATTTAATTCTAGTATATTAGTTAATTTACTATCACAGGTTACGAAAAGTGAAGATGGATCAAAGGAAGTTAATGGATAATGCAAACACAATAACAGACATGGCAAAGGTAAATCAACATACTTGTCTTTTAATTCTAGCTGATGCTACTATCATTTACACTTTCATTCCTATTGTAGAGGCACTTCAAGTATTGTGATTCCCAGTAGACGTAATTAGTGATTCTTTTATATTTATTCCTAGTTGGATATCCGATCTACTGTAACCTCTAGACCAGATTGTATCATTTGAAAAAGTGAATTATCCACTGGTAGTTCAAGGGTAGTCATACGGATTTATCAGCTTTTAAATTAAATATTGCTTGATGACAATTATTAATACCTATGAGAGCTTACAATATTATAATTTCAGGTGCATGTTGATTGTTTATATAAGTAATTTATTTTAAATAAGTGGAACCATTGAATTAGTCTAATGATATATTTTTTAATAAAATCATTTCCATTTGCTATTTGCATGTAGTAATTTTATAACCAAAAATAGTGTCAGAATTATTGGTATGAACAATACTATCTAATTAATAACACACTTTGTACAACACACAAACAAAATAGTATACTAGAGATATATTTCATATTCTCTTCAGACACACATTTTGATACTATACAGAATTAAATGAGAACTATACTTTGAGAACAAACAATACAATAAGGCCACGATTAGAACCAACAGTGAGTATTGAGCTGCAAAGCGATTGATCGTAGGACCCATTCCTGTTGCAGACCCAGAACACGGTCTACGAGATAGTGTCCGACATGAGCACGCGACAAGACAACATAGAGGAGAGATTAACTAGTTTAGAAGAAAAAATCACTTCTTTGCAGGTAAACAAATCAATTAAGTAACACACTAGTATACACCAAAGGTAGAGGAAGACCGAAGAAATTAAGAATGTATTGTGTGAAAGAGGATCTAGGGAGTGAATTCAGATATGACGTCTGACAGAAATGTCTGGAACAGTAATACCTACTTTCTGCGCTTATCATTAATAGGGACAAGGCTAGAGAGATGGATTACATTGATCCTAAAAAATAACGTGTTTTCTGTGACCGTGTCAATGCTGACGTTGATACGTTATTTAATTATTTCAGGAGCAAATGAATACAATACCAGACATCATGGCCCGATGTTTGCAACAACATTGGGAGAGAACTGAACAGCGCAGGAACTATTTACATCCGGACACCGCGGCTGTGCCCACGCCTCCCTCTTCAACCATCACACCGTATGCCAGGTAAACGATGAACACTTTAACATTGTAAAGCATACCATTTTAATTTTCTCTCTCTGCATCGTTTCCTCATTCCTGAGGGTCGCGACCTCTCTTCTTGTACTACCAATACCGGGATATACCAATTGGATCTGAAGGTTTCTTTTAGAATTCGACTACTCAATTGTTAGGAAGTATTTAACCCGTAATAGTCTACGAAACTGAGGCATTTATGACTAGGATATACGCAAACAACCAAGATTTGGCATCTGTTATTGGTTACTAAAGAATGCTTTATTAAGAAGTTCCTTTTTTGGTATCAGGCCACTGGCATCCGCTTCGCACCCGTGGCCGCCTAGTCCTGTGGGCCACCAGGCGGCGCGCGCGCACTCTGCGCCGGAGAGCACGGCCGCGCATACGCCGACAGGGCAGCTCGCGCCCACCAGCCCCGCGCCCGCGCCACCCCGCACGCAGCTGCCCAGCTGAGTACCGCCCTCCAATTCCGAACTCCTTTGCTGAACTCGACGAAACTCGGCTCCTATCCCCTTCTTATATCATAACTATTAGTAAGTTTATCGGGAAAATTGTTTCACAATAGGGTATAACGATGCAGATAGTAAAGCAAGCTTGAGTGACCGTTACTATTTCTTAATGTTTAAATGTTCTATTACTTTGTGCAACGACAAATTTAGTATCAATCGTAGTTAATATAGTTTTTGGAAGAGTGAAATGAGTTTCCCGGTTCACCGACGGAAGAAGCCAGCGTGAGACAAGGCCAGCCGTAGTTTCCTTCGCTGTTCCCCAAAGTTTCGGAAGTGTCAGACTGTTTTCTAGTGGTATTGTTTAGATAGTAGATGAAGAACGAAAAGACCTAATAAGAGTTAACGATATGCTTTATCAAGAAACGCCTTGTCAAAACATAGTTGATATTATTTTAAATTCTAATGTTAATCTTAAGTATCGTCCTCATTTTATATTTTAATACACTGCAAAATATACATTATTTGAGCATCATCGTTCACTTATTATACGAGTAACAACGCATCGTTCATATTCGCTTTACTGCATCGCACACTGAAAATGTTATACACATTGACACTATGTACTGATGGACTATGAAACTTGATTTGAAGTTTGCATTGCCAAAACATGTACATGTTTTGGTAATGCGAATTCAAAGCATGATTAATGTAATACGTCTTCTGATACCTTTCATATGAAGTTCTGTATGAAAATTATTAAAAAATACATTATATAATATTAAAATGTACAATTAAAAGGTTATGCCATCTTGTGACATCAAGATCGCTTTTTTACACTATTTTTTGTACAAAATCCCACGTGAAACCTACACAGATCACACAAAAATAAAGAAAACGATTGGTTATAGAGTAAAATTCGTGAGATTTCTATTGTAAGAACACAAAATATCGTATCAAAGAACATATTAAGTCGATACATATTATGAGTACAGCTTTAGTATTAATAAAGATACTAATGTGTTTAATTGCCACACTCAGTCATTTAATGGTTAGCAACCTTAGTGTGGATTGCTCAATAAATCTAAATGTATTTTGTACCAAATCCACCCTAAGTTTTTTTTTTTATACAATAAGGTGGCAAACGAGCACGTGGCCACTTGAATTCGCCGAAATGGCGAAGCGACCGCTGCCCATAGACCCTAAATTGACGGAGGAGGAGACGCATAAAGAGGATGATCCCCGTCCTATGCGTCTCCTCCACCGTCAGATCCACTTTCCCATCCAGTCCTTTCCCTTTAAGAAAAGGGTGCAACGGGAAAGGGACTAAAGTTGGGCCTCCGGCACCACACTCATCAGACGAAATGCGGAATTGCTTCCACTTCACGCCTGTCTTCTGTGTGGTCGTGGTATTGCACCGGGCGAGCCGACCCATTCGTGCTAAGATGTTAAAGCGGGCTCTACCACTGTTAAAGTAACGCTCTTACTGGCCATATAATGATTCTGAGTGGTAATAAATACTTTAAACAACACCACATCACAATTTTGTTACGATACTCAGCATTGTGCCACCGTAAAGTTGTAAATAACGGTAGCTTATAATCTTACTAGTGATATTATAAACTATAGTAAAAACGACTAAGCTAATATCATTTTTTTATTTTCGTATTACTCTCATGGCCAATTAAAAATTTGTAAAAAGTTAATGTTCAAATGAAAATTTAATTTATCGTAAAACAAGATCAGATTACAATTTAACTATGAAAAAATATGTAAAATTGTAAATGGTTTACTAATAATTTTTTGATTAATATATTTTTTTAGTTCCATTAAAAATAATCCATGTTTGCAATTTTACGGTGACGTATATTCATTTATAGATGTAACAGAAGGCCGCGCAGAAGGTTTGCCGATGACTCTTACTCCCACTATCACCGACCGCATCCCGCGCTCGTAAGCTCAATACCGGCAGTTAACGCGTGACGTGAGGCCATCGGCAAAGCTTTCGCGCACAAGTATTACGATCAAATTGTTTAAGCGTGCGCACACCTGAAACTAAACTATCGCACAACTGTTTAGTCTCGCTTTGATTCCTATGAGCTTATGAGGTACGCACACTATTCAATTAGTTGTGCAACTAAACAGTTGAATTGGCTGTGAAACAATCGACAATCGCACAACATTTGTGCGATAGTTTAGTCAAAGGTGTGCGCACGTTCTTATCTGCCTGTTTAAATGTAGTTTGTATAATAAATTAAGAAAGCTTTGTATTTGTATAAGGATTGATGGCTGTCTAAATAGTGCCTAAAACACTACGAAAATTTCGAATATTCTGATTTATTACTATAGACTTGTGTATATGTAATTAAGTAAAGTAATATTTGCGATTTTAATATTCTATATGTAGATATAAGATTTATATTATGCAAAGGGAAGGAAGAGGGGATCAATGTCTTTATTTCTACCATTTTTTTGTATAATCTTAAAAACATTTAAAATCTAAATTATATGATCAAGTCGTTACATCACAATAAGCAAACCACATTAATGACTTCTTACTAATTGTTACTGAAAAGTGTTCAAATAAAGGCGTAAACATCGTTACAAAAAATTACCATCTAAATATCAATACAAGACATTTAATTTAATTTTCCTAACAGTTTTTTTGTTTCTTTTTATATATATTTTATAGTGTTTAGCATTATGCGGATTACATATTTTAATTCCTATTTCATTCGATCTTATTATGTTGTAGCGACTATAATTCGAACCAAACACGGGTGACTTTATTGACACCCCTAAAATAAGTCTGTTTGAAATAAAATATCTTTAAAGTAATCATAATATCTTAGTTATCTACCTAAATATGCAATGATTTCAAAACTGCAAGCAAACTAAGTGCAGCATTGTCAATTTAAGTTACAGTTAGCTTAAGTTACTCTGTAGAATAAAGCTTGCCGCCCATGATATGCGTAGATTACTTATAAAATTAATCGTTGTTTTAGTTAGACTAGATAAATCCAGCATACGTTGCAGTCTATACGACTATACCGACAAACATATCTGGCAAGGTGAGAGGTCTGATATTGGGATTAGCTCTATCAGAAAATATGATATAGACCTACAAAGATCTTATGGCAACTTTTCGATATTGACACAAGGGTACCTGGTAGTTTTTAGACTTACGATTAAGATCTTCTTTCGAAATTCTCCCATGTTAAAAACAAAACCAAAGCATATGCTGGTTTTTTTTTTCGGATTATAAAAATGGCGACATTCACCCGCGCACTATTCAAGGTTATTACAAAATTGCCAACTGCCATATAATCCTTATAGATCTATAACTCCATTAAGATAAAGAAAATGACATAAAATAAAGCAATGAAAAGATAGTAACTGTACGAGAAGAATCTTGTTACACTTTGATATATACAGGAGGACGCGAGTTCATAATTTTGTTTAACTCGTTGGGTCCGATAACTTTTTAAATCCGTAACTCATTAGCGCCATCTATCTGCGTCAGTATCATAAGAACATTGTCTTATTGTCGCTGTCTTAAAACTTGTGTTAACTACGCCTATGTTGGTTTTCAAATTCTGGTAGAACTAACTGCACTAACATATCTCACTGATAAGTTATTTTAATGTACGAGAGGAGATGAATTAAACAGCAGTGACGTATCGACTAATTTAATAATAAACTACCTACTTTATACAATATTTTTATTAACCTAATTCTTTATTTCTAGATACTTGACACTCACCGGGTCAGATAAGTTAGTCACACTATACATAATGACTATCACTACACTCGTCATTGTTATTGTTGGCTACACTCACACGCTAAACTTATTAAATCAACTATTTTAAGGATTAGCACTTGACGATGACCGACATTTAACATAACAATTTTTTTTTATTTTTTTAATATAATATAATTAATAAATAATAAATGTGATAAGGAATGCACAGTTATTAATACACTGAAAATGATAGCTAGACATTTATATTAAAATTTAATAAAATGGTGTGAATAAATGCAAATTATTAAGTTTTTATAATATTATTTGTCATAATTAGCCTAATTGTAACACCAATTAGCGTAATACGTAGAAGTGTAACATAAGTTAGGTACTTTAGAAAAACAAATTTACTGATTTTATAGTCATTTAAGTTAAAAAACTACTGCATTTTATTTTATCTCTGAATTAAGTTATATTTCGTTCTTTTTAGAAAGAGCAGCTTTATTCAATGGTAGTTTTGTAATGGCAATATTCTCAGTAATTTATGAATACTCTTGTAATTTTCACTTTAATTTATTTTACAGTTTTATTACAGATAATGTTAAATAAAATAAAAAAAATAACGGCCGAAGACTGAAACGCTATTCAAATATGTAACACGTCTTAATTAATAAGGCTACGATTAAACTGAAAATTCCATTAAAATTTTGACGTCAGTCATATTCCAAGCGACGCTTACGAAGCGATATTGTCTAGGATTCGTTTCAGTATACGGCCTTTACTTTTATACCAAATGTCATATATCATTGTGATAGACTAGTCTTTACGTTATCTTAATTTATTGTTGATTAATTAATATAGTTTATAATGAATTTGTATGTAGAAAACACAAATAAATCAAGTTCAAAAATGACAAAAATAATTTATACCTACAGCTTATTTATCAAAATTAGAGTAGATAAATTCTAGTATTAAATTACATTAAGATTTGACCAAATGTAAATAAGGTTAGTTTATAAATAATTTATACATCTACGTGTATTTTGTACATACATAAAAGTTTTGTAATCGATAGAGATATGTAAAAATATAGTAGGGACATATTTGCGACTTTAGTTGGTATAGACATAAATAGTATGGTTCCGTAAATATATTATTTTTAAATATTGTTACAAAAATGTAAGATAGTTTAAAGGAATGCGATAGTAATTCGGAATGGCATATTGGAACATTTGTGATCATTGTTAAATGAAAGTGTAACTTTGATTATATGAGGCGTAGTATTTTCTAATATGTCTTTTATTTTAAACCTTCGTATGGCTTGAGAACTTCATAATAAAAAAATGAGTTGCCTAAAGTTAGCTGAACACCGCAGCTTCACACAGGTAAATAACAACTACAGTTGCGAAATTTAAAACATGCCATTTACTAAGTGTTTACGACTATTATTTACTAGCTGCTGCCCGCAACACCATCCGTACAGTATTAAAAAAAAAAACTTAATTAGTAGCCTATGTTCTTCCAGATTATGTTCTATATCGGTGCCAAATTTCATCAAGAACCTTCCAGCAAACATCCATTTATCCATCTGAACTATCACATTTATAATATTAGCATGAATTAATGAGTTGAGTAACATTGCCAAAATATCAGTAACTGCTTGATTGTGGGAGGAAGTGGAAGTGAAAGTGGAATTGAAGTTCAGGTAAGTTAAATAAGCAATAATGTAAATAGAGTAAGTAATTCTTGGGATCGTTTTAGGAGAATCCATTAAACAAAATACGACGATAAAAAATATTTAACAGAAAGCTGTATAATTTAAATTACGAAACTTTTGTTAAATCGCCAACTTCCTTCTTTTAAAATGTCGTCATTTACGAGTTCACAGAATAATAAAATCCTACAAATGCTTTAAGAATCATGAACAGCAGTAAATTTTTAATTTTCCATCATTATACTGTAGTTGGTTTAAGCTCGATTGTAACATCTGCCTATTCCCAGTACATTTTTACAGCCAATAATTACAATAGACAAAGATCATTGGGTAATTTTCTTTCGAATTATTCTTGAAGACTAGTAATATGAAAAACTATTGTAATTATATTTAATTAGATATTGCCATTATCTACATTAAGTTATGGGTATATAAGACCATAAATCATTGAAAACCATTCTTAATTCAGTCGTTGCAACTGGCAAATTATATCGGCAATAAGTAGAGCAAACGACATCTCTGTTCTTACCATTATTGGATATAATTCTATTTTGTGAGATATAAATATGGCGTCATTAGATCTGAGCTATATGAAACTAGTCCGGTTTACTTTTAGCTTAATCGATTGTTGGCCCCATCGTGATATGAAAAGCAAAAATCCAGTTCCTCTGACAAGCAACAGATTCTTATTTTGCGTTATATTTTTTGTATGTGTTGCAGAGGTGATTTATGTAAAAAATAATGTTGGAGTTTTGAGTTTTTTGATATTGGGCCACACGTATATTACGATACTTATTACGTTCAATAGTTTGGTAAGAAATTTATATTTTATACCTCTTAAATGCAGACGGAGGAATAATTTAAAATTATCTTGTCTTTCAGTTCAGATTAACATTACCATGGAGTAAGGGTTACCGTCAACTTATAATTGATTTCATTGAAAATATTCATATTTTTCATTACAAAGACGAATCTGAATATTCAAAGAAAGTTTGTATAAATTATTAATATTTCATGATTTTCCTATAAAAATTTGACTATATATAGGAATGAAGGAAGATTTTCTACGATTCTTCATGATAGAATAAAACAAATAAAACATGTCGCATAATGTGCTACTGTTTATATATACCAAAACGAGGAACGCATTGCAGTTCCTTATACGGTGATACGCAATTTTGTGTATGTGAGGCAATGAGCAATATGAGGCAATGAGTTTACAGATTAAAAGGGCTAATGTCAGCCGAATTAACAAGAAAGTAAAGTCGTCCTAAACACCATCATTATTTTACGTCTCCACTGTGGAGCTCTGAGCTTATCCTTAGTCAATCACGCTAGGCCTAGTGCAGATGACTTAATAGCTTTGGATTTCTTGTCTGATATGTGCAAGTTTCATAACGATGTCTTCCTTCACTTAAGAACGCAAGAAGTTGAAGAAATGTCGAGATATACAGTGGTAGAACAGTGGTAGAGCCCGCTTTAACATCTTAGCACGAATGGGTCGGCTCGCCCGGTGCAATACCACGAC
>LD688930.1:2242690-2261605 GCA_003118335.3 Papilio memnon | reverse complement strand
ATCTTACTAATCTTACTAATATTATAAATGCGAAAGTTTAGATGGATGGATGTTTGTTAGAGTTTGTAGCCAAAACGACTGAACGGAACTGGATGAAATTTGGCATAGATGTAGAACTTAGTCTAGAAAAACACATAGGCTACTTACTTTTGTTTTTTTTTAATTCCACGCGGACGGAGTCGCGGGCGAAATCTAGTTGTAGTATAAACCTTAGCTATAACGTATTTTCCACTTGGGACAAAAACAAAAGTAGTTTTAACAAACATTAAACCATATCATAATTACCCTAAGTATCATAAAAAAATACCATCATTACCGGATAATGGTATATTTGCAGGAAACTGTGATTAAATATGTAGATACGTTTTTTTTATAATCCATGCAAAAATATAAGTTTAGACAATAATTATTAGTGTAATAATGATCGATGCATAGTTTAAATTACTGGACATAGAGATTTGCAACTTTAATTCATCCTCTAAAGAAATAATAATAATAACATTCCGAGATTTTTGAATTCATTATACTCAGAGACAAAGACACGACCGTCAGGTTGTTTATAAAAGTACTGAAGTGCATAATGATTTCATAACGTTATAACCAGGCAATTAAATTGGAGAATCTATATATAGGTCGCAGTAAATCAACCCCTTAAATGTGAAGGCCATTCTTAACCAGAATTTAATTACCGTTTTACGTTACAAAGGTAAATATGTTGTTCATAATAATTGTCTTAATGTTAAATAGAGATCACATTAAAATAAAAAAAAGTGTTTAACAATTTAGACAGGCTTTAAAATGTAATGCATGATTACTACGATTTAATAATAACAAATATATTTATTATACATTAAAAAGCACACTGAAAACAATAACTTACCTGTTATATTCCATATAAGTTTAATAAATTTCAATGTTGCATATAATTTGTTTCAATTCTTTTTTACACACAATACTATTAACTAAAAAATATATTTTTTCTATTACACAACACAGTTATCAAAACAAAGTTAAATTTGAAAACTTTGATACGGCATAACACGTCTAACCGCCGCGGTTACCTAAAACAGACTGTCTGGCTGAGTGAGGAACGATAAAATTCGCCTCTCGTTAAGTTTATTGAAAATAGTCTACGAGAGGATTACTTCTCCATATAATTGTTATGTCGCAATAACATTGTTGTCCCAAGTGTTTTAAATCGTATCATTTTATAAATAGAATTCAAATGTAATATTTCTTTGTGCAGTTGGTGAAATGTTACTACTATAGTTATCTATAAATTTTTATTATTTACTAGCTTTGGCCCGGGACTCAGTCTGCGTGGAAAAAAAACAAAAGTGAGTAGCCTATGTGTTCTTCCAGACTATCCTCTACATCCATACCAAATTTCATCGTAATCCGTTCAGCCGTTTAGGCTACAAACTCTAACAAACATCCATCCATCCATCCATCCATCGTCCATCCATCTAAACTTTCGCATTTATAATATTAGTAAGATTGTAATAGTATCTTTATTTCTATTTCTTTCCTCCTTCAACAATCGTATTCTCATGTTATTGATTTATAACCTTCATTTGTCCTGTATTGCTGACAATGCAGCCGAACCCTTCTCCAATATTATCACGTGGCTGTTAATTCGGATTTCGATGGAAGAAATGTTCTTAAGGACACTCATACACTGGAGTATGCTTTGATGAAATAGATAATGAAAAACTTATGGGATTCATAATCTATCTATAGTAATATAATAAAGCGTAAAAACACGCTACTTAGTTATGTAGGATCTCAGCAATCACAGTATGTTCTTGAATAATTCAGTTTTAATAAGAACCCCTACACTTACGACACGCTTTATTTTCACGCTATTAAACTTAGGGAGTAAATAATTTAGAAAAAAACGAAATGCGGGAAAGGGCCAAAAACTACAAGCTGACAACATTAAAGAAACAAGGTTACCATGGTAACGGTAAGTGATAACCAGAGTCAAAGGCGTTCGTTGTCATTTGCATTTGAATTTTGACATTTGACAATTGAAATTTTTACAAATGTGAATTACATAAATAATGATTTTATAATTTCATGCGGATGAAGCCGCACGGGAACAGCTAGTATATTTTATACGCTATATCAATAATACAATACGCATGCAAATTATTTGTCTACAATGGTATGTATATACGAGTATGTAATGAACCAAACATTTTCATAACCTTGACACTGTTTAGAATTAATCAATGAGAAAAATACTGTCAAAAGTTTAACATATTACATCGTAAAGGAAACAAGAAACAAACGATATATATAATGTTTTTACGTTCAAATAAAAAAAAAACCGAGAAAACGTTAGTAGTAATCATGTGACTTATTGCATTACATGTAACTTATCCAAATAAATACAGCGAAATCTTAAGTGCGTCCTAAAATCAGCAAGGCACTTTAAATTCTACAAATGTACGTATCGAATTAGCAAATAATTTACGTTGACTATTTCATGCCAAGTCAACAAAAGAACGCCGACACACTTAATTATAATTTACATAAAAATATTATTTTTACTTCTCTTTGACTAACCTTTGGTTATTTCGTCTGAAACCTTTAAAAAATGTCAATCGTATTTAACACAATATTGAAATACTAGCTGTTGATCGCGACTTCGCCCGCGTGAAATTAAAAAATATAGCCTATGTTACTCACAGATAAATTACCTTTCTAACGGTGAAAGAATTTTTAAAATCGCCCAGTAGTTTTTTGAGTTATTTCAATACATACAAAAATACAAAAATACAAATCTTTCCACTTTATAATATTACTAGTACTAGTACTAGTACTAGTATAGATAATAACTGTGAACTATGAATTTAACGGCAGAATATTTAAACTTCGCTTTGTAAGCGCTATTTAATCTAACAGACGTTAAATTTTTTATTGAAAATTTAAGCGTGGCCTTATAATTTAAGACGTTGTTATATATTTTAATATCGTTCAGTAATCGGCTTTTTCTATTTCTGTTATTCTGCTAATTTAGTAGCATAATGAAGGCAAGTGGAGAAGCGAAAGCAATTATTTTTACATTTACAATATACCTATTCTGTATTAGGATAATGAATTTGGAATTCGTTTGAACGCAACAACGAGCGGAGGAAATAATATCACCCTTTACACATATTAATTAATATTAACATCTCGTGTAGGTTCGTCATTAATTATTTCTATCCATTGTCTTAGAGAAGCTTCGTTCTTCTACATTATATTTTGAATTATTGGGTCGTGTGCTGGTTCTTCTTACTTTTAAAAAGTACGTATCTCCATTTATTAGAACATTCCTTTTCACTTAATGACATTTTGTCATTATCATCATCCTCCTTAGCCTACTCCCATAGTGGCGCAACAGATATTTGTCCTTCACACAACTCTGTCATACGTCATCTCAGTCATTACTCCCTTTTTGATCATGTCACCTTTCACACAATCCATCTATCTCTTACTAGGTCTACCTCTACCGGTGTACCTCCACACTCATAACTAACATGTTACATGCGATTCATCCCTCCTCATAACATGCCCATAGCAAGCTAACCTTTTACTCCTTACTTCTCTACCACTGCGGCTACTTAACGATATTTTGTATCCTTTAATATTGTAATGCAAGAACTTTGTACGATTTGTTATTCAGAGACAGTTCTAATTAATTACAAAAGTTAATTTTATTTCTAAGGACGAATTAAATTAACATTTAATCTGTCAACATTAATGCCAAGTGTTATTCTCCATTAAGCCCGAAAGATGGAGTTAAACTCACTTTCAAATCTATCTACATAAGAGCGGACGCACACCTCTGACTAAACAATCGCACAACGTTGCGATTGTCGATTGTTTCGCAGCCATTCAACTGTTTAGTTGCTCAACTGAAAAACAAGCAGTGTGCGCACCTCCATATAAGCTCATAAGAATCAAAGCGCAACTAAACAGTTGTGCGATAGTTGTAAAAGGTGTGCGTGCGCTATAATAAAAGTCGATAGATTATAAGAGACTTTAGTAGATAGCTTATGGTCTAAAAACCAAAATTATATTTTGTTTTAGTTTTCAACAAAAACATTCTTACACCGTGATATTATTGACGTTACTTTAACAGTATTGCTAATCATGAAATGTGTAGCTGGTTGAATAGAAAGAAGATTGAAAAATACCAAAAATCCCAATTGATCTGTTCATATGAGAAAATCTAGTACAAAGTAAATCATAACAAAATTAAACTATAATTAAAATATACACCGCTGACAATGGGTATGTGTGATTTCGCAAGGCACACGGCTTTATCGAATGCCGTCTACTTTAATTAAGTAATTGTTATTTACATATGTAAAATAGCACACCTTTACTAATCGAGGTTCAAAGAATGGATTTGCAAAAGGTTTTTAAATTTTTGTGTACTAATTAAAGAAATAAACAATAGTGGGTTTAAAAACAATTACCTATGTTGGCATCGTATCTCATCTTAGTAGAGACTAGATCATGAAAGCATTAAAAATTTATATGACCTAAGTAGCAGGGTCAAAACTTGAAATTAGGATATAATTTCATGTTTCTTTTACTATTTGTTAAATTACTTTAATAATAACGGTTAAAAGCGTCAGTTATTTAAAGTTCGGTTATAATTAACATTAATTTAATTTGGTTTTACTTCATTTTTTAAATTATAACTTTGTATAGCGCCATCTTGTGGCTATTACCTTCATTGTTTTCCAGATGGCGCTATACATTATTCGAAGACTGGATGGTATATAAGCATACATTTATTATAACCTTCAGACTATAGATGGAGTGCTCTGTTAAAATTAGACTATTTATTTTAGTTCTAGTTGTTTGAGATAATCTAGTATGCAACTTTATAGTGGTTTTCAATGTTTTTATTTCACAATACCTTAAAAAAAAACTTTTAAATAACAAACACGGAGATTTTTTATACTGATTTTAATATGAACGAGTTTGGTTGACTTGGTTTTATTTCATTTTACGTGTGACAAACTAGCCAATACGGAATTTGCAAATTAATTCAGTATTTTTCAATAAATTCCACGTACGTATTTGTATAATAGCATGCATACAGCCTTTGAAATGAATTCCTGATAATACAACACGGGGTGAACTTCAGTCGTCAAGGTACTAATTACGTAACACGATATGGGCTCGCTTGACTGAAATTTCTCACATATCATTTATTCACAATTTGTGAATTGGTATTTAAAAAAAAATTAACTATTAAAATGTTGTAGAGACATTTAAATTGCCATATTTAAAATCTATTGTGGATAAACATTTAGTGTTTACATATACGAGTATATTAAAAACAAGTAATATTCATCTATAACTTTTTTTTTATTTTCCTTTAATAATACAACATCGTAATGAGTAGTTTCAATGGTTAAACTTTATTTACATCTTGCTACTTTTATCTGGATTAAGATAATAAATTAAAAGGGTCACAAGGAGTTGAAGTTTTAACGAAAATACAAATGAAATGGTCTCACATAGATCAACAAGTAAACACCTATTTTAGCAGTGTATCAATTTGTATCACAGTTCAGTGGCAACTATAGGATTATATGTCGAAAACCTACTTCAAGCTTACAGTACTAAAGAAAGAAAAAAAAATGTTAAAATATTAAGAAATTCCTTACTTGAACTTTCCTAATTCGTTAAAATCATTAATTATTTGATTACAAGTGGATCTGCTTGCTGACGTCAAAGGAAATCAATGTCATATAAATAAATATTAGTTTCAAAGAACGAACCATAATTTGAAAATGTTTCGAAAGCAATATCACAGTTAATTAATCAAATTATAATAATAAGATCAATGGCGTTTCCTATTAACAGGAGACGTGACATTCTCTTAAGTTCAAGAGCATAAAGACTAATTTATTTTTGTACTACGATATAATGCTTTCATCTTCGGAATACATTCGTAGTAGGGGCTGTGGCCAGCGACGGCGATGTCGACGAGCCCAAAACCGATGAAACACGTTAATATTAACAACAACAATAACAGTGATTCAACGATTTTAAGCTCATCGACAGCGCACTCAGCGGCCTCCAGCGCACCCAGCGTTTCCTGTGCCACCTTACAAACCGCAAGCTACGCGCCTTCGGATGCAGTGCAAAGCGCGACGCGACTACAAAGAAAGAAAAACAAACACTCGCCATGTGGATGGCCCCGACTGGTCTAGAATTATTCATTGTCTTCAGTGGACGTTGTTACACGAGTTAAGCCGTTCTTAAATAGTTTTTAACAAATTGTCCATAAAAAGTGACACTAAAAATAAGAATACTCATTTATTAGATACATAATTGATTGCAGCTACTAGAATGTACCTAACATATCGAAGATCAAAACACTGTCATATCTTGTTATCTGCCATGAGTTAATATTTCATTTCAAAGTTCCTATTAAAGCGGACTATAATGGTCAACCCGCATTGCTCCACTCCTTTTCACCCGGCAACGTTCACTTGCAGACCGCCCGACGCCGTCCACTCATGCAAGCGAGAATGACATAACATTTTACTGACTCTTTATCCCGCTCAATCGTCGACGTCGTGGTAATCACGAGACGCGAGTTGCCGAGTAGACGAGATATGGAACAATATGTGTTAAACGAAGAAGAATAACATATATTACGGTATATGTATTACTTAAACGCTGTGGTATTTTACAGTGCCGTAACACACTCTGAATATATTTACTGTGCTAGGCTATAAACTTTGATTGGAAAACTTGTCAAACAACGAGGCGCGTCAACATCTTCGAAGAAGTTTCTCATATATGCCGATATACACTATTATTATTTATACCGTACAAGTTACTTAGCTCAGCAATACTTCGGCCTTGTGATTAATTGCAAAACAAAATGATTCCTTTTGTTTTTGAGGGACTTCATAAATGTATTTAGAAGTTCAATGGATCGACGGGCTACAAAGTCTACGCGCAGTGCCTACGAATGATGCTACAAAACTCTACGCCAAACAAATATTAGACTACACGTTTATTTTAAAGCTATTTCTCTGTTTAAATTTGTTTATGGAAAAAAAATATTTGTTATAATTTATTACAATACTGTATTAGTTTTGTAGAATTATTATGATGAAGTTGGTGAGAAGAGATGGCCTAAAATATCTAACTTATGGTAAAAAAAAAACTACACAATTTATTGTGCTTGCAAATGATGCGAACTAAAGTTATGTATTTAAAATTTTTAGGTAACATTTAAAAATTATGGGCATAGGGAGATATACGGAATGAACATTTTACGTCTCAAGCCAGACAAAATGGGGAATGCTAAAAGATTTCAAATCTGGTACATTAAAAACTTAATTTTCGTAAGACTTTAACAAACTGAAAGAAGTATTGTAAAAATATGTCATTTTTCTTGGTAGCATAAGATAGTGAAATTCTGTCATTATTTTCATTTTATATTTGTTAAAGATTTCTTTTTACTTAATTTATTGTCTCTACAATATACAGTCTTAATATTTTCTCAGAAATATTACAGTCTGTTCCACTTTTATCGTTCTGGATACCGAAGGCCAGTACAATAGTTATTATAAAAATAGTTTTTTTTTTTCGTTGTAATTATAACCTCGTTTCGTACTTGCCGTATTTTTATTATATGACACGTATAATGGTACTCAATCGCTCTTTAATATAAGAAGGAATTCCCATATTAATTAATTAATTAATGATTAATCATTTTGTAAACGCTTCCAGAATAATGTGTTAATCTGCAGAACTGATAACTATAATGCCAAAAGACATGTGCCGAACACGAGTGATTCGGATCCCATGACACAACCTACCCTTAAACTACGCATGCATCCGAGGACATAATATTGTAAAAAAGCGGACGATGGTTAATAAGGTGGTACTTACCAGCTCGATGCCCGCCTCACCGCCTCCAGGTGCCTGGTCTCTGTCGGTGTCAATCGAGTCAAGTCTAGTTCTGTCAAGTTCATAGGCGCCAGCGATGCTCCCTGTAGATACACGTTTGTACCGTTATTGTTCCACGCGCGAAACCGAAATTCAAAGCGACACCTTTCGTTTACAAAAATGACACACCCGTTGTGTCTTTCGCGATGTCGAACAAGCAACTACTTCCGATGACCTTTTAACTTGCACTTTTTAACCGTCTGACACGCTTGACTGCTTGCACACGACTCTTCTTCCCGCACACCTCCCCGCAGTCCCACGCCCTTTCGAACCGGAGAGGATTTCAAATCTACCCTCGTTTGTGGGCGAATAAAAATGCGACCGGTTACCCGCAATAACCTAGGCCGCGAAATTTAAACTATATGTTCGCCACCGAATGTGGCGAACCCGTATCATCTATACCGAACAGATATCCTAAACATATGTAGCAATGGATTGGACACATTTCTCGATGAAAGTATGGTTGATGGAACTAAAATATCTTGTAATGGAAGTCACATACAGGTCAACGTAACATAGACATGCAAATTTCACTAAATAGAATGATTTGGACAAGATTGTAGGAGTCAATTGATCAGGACGGCAACAAATGTTTGCAGTATTTGATTATTAGTGATCGGCTAATGGTAAGAAAATAATTTTTAACTTATATATAATATATATTCGTGATTAACTTTCTTAACGAAAAGAAATAGATAATTTAAAAAACCGAAAACCATGACTGACAACTGAAAAAATTACGAGTTTATTCAATGCCGCTTATGTTCGCCGAATGAAGACTTCCTTGGAAGAATGTAATTGCAAAAAAATCTACAGTCCCTCGTAACTTTAATCAACAATCGATTAAAAAATACAAAAGCTCCGTTAAACGAGAAATACGATTGTGAGTCGTGAAAAATTAAAATGCCTCACTTTTATTATAGTTGTTTTTTCATTCCATTCGTAAGAATTAAAAGAGAAATGATAGTTCGCAGACAACGTTCTAATTATCTTGAGAAATAGTTTGCTAGCTATAAATATTATTATAACAACTGCAAATTGCAGATGTTTTGTAGGAAAAACTGGAATACTGTGGAGTAGTAAAATATCTGTTCAGGTGTTACGTCAGTGGAAACTCAAGATAATAAAAACACATGTTCCTCAGCATTCAAATATTGCAATGATAAGCGTTTCCATTAAAGCATCTTTAAGTTTTCAAAGCTTCTTGAAAACTCCACCATCTATTGTAAATGTTGAGAGAAACAGGTCATACTTGCTAATACGTTTTTATTCGGGTGAAAAATGTCGCAGAATCTGTCATGTGGAAAATTGTTTGTCCTAATGCAGCGGTCGGTAAATGGGTCAAGGAAATCGTATTATTTCATTTAATATTCAGTAAAATTTTGATACAATTAAACAACAGCTTTATACATACTTATCTTATATCTTACTTCCTACTAAAATTCTACTTCCTTTTACAGTGGTAGAGCCCGCTTTAACATCTTCGCACGAATGGGTCGGCTCGCCCGGTGCAATACCACGACCACACAGAAGACAGGCGTGAAGCGGAAGCAATTCCGCGTTTCGTCCGATGAGTGTGGTGCCGGAGGCCCAATTTCGGTCCCTTTCCCGTTCCACCCATTTCTTATAAGGAAAGAATTGGATGGGAAAGTGGATTTGACGGTGGAGGAGACGCATAGGAAGGGGAAATATCCTCTTTATGTGCGTCTCTTCCTACGACGATTTAGGGTAGGCAACGCATCTGCATTTGAGGATGTCTATGGGCAGCGGTCGCTTCGCCATTTCGGTGGATTTAGGTGACCGCTTGCTCGTTTGCCTTCTTAAGTTATAAAAAAAACTTTCTACTAATATTTTAAATGCGAAAATTTAGATGGATGGATGTTTGTTAAAGTTTGTAGCTTACGCTGTTGAACGGATTTCGGTGAAATTTGGCATAGTTGTAGAGGATAGTTTGGAAAAAATACATAAGCGATTTACTTTTGTTTTTTGATTCAAAGAGGTCGGAGTCGCCGGTTTAAACAATAAACATATGCATACTTTTTATGTCGTAATTGCTGTGTTTTTTGGCCAAACGATAGGAAGTTTATTCTGCCGCAATGAACGTGTATTGTGTATGAAATTAGTTTCTAACAAGTGTTATCCAACCTGTTCCTACTTTCAATTTAAACACGAAATATTATAAAAAAAGTTTATATCTGCAAATTCAATTAAAAACTTTTCATATTACGCTTTATTTATGATATATGTTACTGTTTTAATATACGTCTGTGTTACGAAACTTTGTTAATAACATGTCTTCTGTTTTCAATCGCAATTCAATAGAAATCAAATAGCGTAGTCCGCATTTAACCGTAGAGTTTCACTGCTGTGACACGTGTATATTATCTCTCTTATGTCAGAAAGAGTGAAAAGGATTTTAATATGTACGAACTGTCGCCCGAAAACTTTGTTAGCTTGAAATTTTAAAAAAATGGTCGTCTATAACATTCCCGCGTGCATCTACTTTTTCAAAGTCCCGTCCAAATCGGTCCAACCATTCCAGAGATAGCGGTCCGATCGCCATTTTGACTGCGCGGAATTTTAAAAAAGTATTATTGTTTGATATTACAAACAGACACTCCAGTTTTATTACATGTATAGATTAATACAAATGCCACTTTGATTTGAATGTCTATGGGCATCAGATCAATTACAATTGGACAATCCGATGCTATGTCCAGCAGTGGGCAGATAAAGGCTGATGATGATCCACTGCTCATTTGCCTCCTTCTTGTATAAACAAAACTTTTTTGTCTGCGGGTTCTAGTGACTAATCATTAAACTGTTTTGACTTATGCCCATCGGGTCAGATAACTTTACCTGTCTACAGTTAATCTCGAATATACAAAACGTTACACACTCCTAGAATCTATTTCAAGAACAATGGCGTTTATAATATATTTAGTTAGCGGAGTCCTTTAGAACAAAGAGCACGTACAGATCAATGTTAGTTCTAACCTCTATTGATTTCATCGGTGACGATGCAATAAGACCAATAAAGGGCGATGAATAATGTTAATTCTGTAGGATTCTTATGGTTTCGTGAAAGTCTTTTAGTATGTGAATATACCCGTATAGTGTTGGGCCGACCGGCTCAGTGATCAAACGGCCCAATGGGAAAAAACCCAACACAAAATAAACCGGCCGAACGGCAAACAACCGTGTGTATAATCTGAAATGTACAAGTTACGTGTACACTTCTCTATAGATAAATGCTTTATTGAGAATTAATTTTGTTAAATGAATCAAAATTGATGTTATGAATGCAATACACGTATTTCAAAGAAGAGATATGTAGTAGTAATTTCACAGATATTTTCAGCTTTGTTTAACATAATATAAATCCTATGTAATTTCCAATTCAGGTTACTCGCGTATTTCGATGCATCAGATATTTTACTCTCTAAAGCGCCTACAGAAATATAACTGCAAATAAAATTGTAGGTATGCTCTACTCATGTGGCAACTTTATTATAAATACAGGCCATCAAGTAAGTTTCATATGAGAGTGTGTACACGCACAATATTTTGCACTATTTTCGTTTTACTAGCAGTAAACATGGGCCGCAATATCCTGCCACACGCTGCGTAGCACATATTATAGTCATATTAACTTCTTACTTATTACCATGCACAGCCTGACGCCACTATTCTTTGCCTTTAAGAATTTATATATGTAACTAAATAAACTGATCACTTGTTACACAAATTAAATTAAAGAAGATTTAGATGGATTGCATGAATGACCGCGATTTCGAAAGAATAAAATAAAGAATGATTAATCGATTTGGACGACAAAAACCTTTTGTCCCAACTCTGCGTAGAGTGTAAGAGCAGAGAGATGATAAAATGCAAAACTGTAATCGTACTAATATTATAAATGTGAAAATTTACATTAATGGATGTTTGTAAGATTTTCTAGTCTAAATGAATGCGTTAAATCTGGTTTTTCCATATTTTAATATCTAGTCGGCTTTTGCCCTGTGTTTGTACATGTAATGAGATTGTTAAATAGACCGTTTTAGTGAAAGATGGGTTAAGTAGGCATAAGCATCACGCTTGACCTCTTTTATACCGTAAATGAAATAAGCTTACGTGCGGAGTTAAGCTTAATGTAAGGGAACTTATAAAATATGTAGCGAACGATTCATTAAGATGAAGCTCGGTAAACAACATCTTATAACTTATTTAGTTTACGTAACGGATTTATTTTGATGATTACGAAAATAAGATTAAAAACATATATGGCATCAATATCTTCCCTACCTTATCCTACTCCGGTAGGGTCGGCGTATCGGGTTTTCGTCCTCCAAATAAATCTATCGTCTGTCATCTCAATCATCACTCCCTTATCAAGTCACCTTTCAAATATATAACTATACATTTTATATAGTTTACTATAACGGCGAATTATTTTATTAACTGGTAATTATAGTTCCGGCTAGTGATTGAAAAAGTACTCGTAAATCAGTTTGTTCTATTTTTTAACTATTCCGAGTTTAATTTTTGTTGGTTAAAGAAATTTTCTATTTCATTGTTCACATTATGAGAATCCTCATTGCAAGACTTCTAAAGTTTGATTAAGCTTATGTTATAATAATAAAAAAATATATAATATTTATATCTAAAATATATTATACACTAGCTTTCGCCTGCGACTCCATCCGTGTGGGATTTAAAAAAAAAAAGTGAGTAGCCTATGTGTTCTTCCAGACTATCCTCTACATCTATACCCAATTTAATCGAAATCGGTTCAGCCGTTTAGGCTACAAACAAACATCCATCCATCCATCTAAACTTTCGCATTTATAATATTAGTCAGATTAATTGAATTCCACGAAACTATTTAAGTATTTTTTTTATAAAAACTTCAATAATTACATATAATAGCGCCTACTGATATTAGAACAAACTTGTCCACAAGTCATATGTTCTAACCTACAATTATTATTCCTCATAGAACTTCGGAGTTAGTTTTCCGAAGTGACAAGTCTTGTTCCACTTATTAGATGAAGCTAAAACTATTTGGGCCAACCTCAGAGAAAGTTTTATAGTTGTAGGAGTCATTAAGTAATTAAATAACTTTCGAATGAATCGGTAAAATAATAAATCTCAATATAAAATATGAAACAATAGACGCAGTTCTTTGCGTCACTTTTGTCTTGTTTACCGTTTAAAAACTGAAGAACAGATTTAGTGTAGCTATAGAATACTACTAACGGTTTTTTAAAAATATTTTTAATAAATTAACTATTAAAAAGTCAGTCAATCTATACTAATATAATAAAACGTAAACACACACTTCTTTGTTGCCTAAGATGTCAGCAATCATAGCATATTTTTGAATAATTCTTTTTTTAATAAAAAGCCCTACACTTACGTCACGCTTTAGGCTATATATTTTCACGCTATTAAACTTAGGGAGAAAATATTTTGGATAAAAACCCTAATGTGGGAAAGAGACCATAAGTTGCTGCCAACATCAAGGAAGCGAAATTGCCATCATTGTCATTTGTGCATTTGACATTTGCAATTGAGAATGTCACAAATGTAAACAATAAAATAATTTTTTTTATAATTTCGAAGCCGCACAGGAACAGCTAGTTAACAAATATAATGCTACTAAATTAAAAATTCAAATGATGTAATACATTTAAAAGTTCCTGTAAAGATAATTGCCGATTCAATGTGTATAAGTGGAAATCTAAGTGGAAGCTACGTGTCAGCTTTTTTATCAAGAATTTTAAATGTACTTTCATTTACGCATTCAATTGACATGTACATCTTGGACACAGCTCTATTCCTGCGTATTACACTGGCCGTGTACACCGCTACCATATTGAGAAAATTAAATCGACCGACAAATTCGAAAAGTATACTTTATAGAGATAAACATCTAATATTACGATTTATGTCCTGTCTATACTCATATTTAATTCCTTACTAAACCATATTTATCTCCTTTATGTTAAAAATGTTAAATTTTTTTAACTATATTCAAATAATTGATTAAAGAAAGTATATATCGAGCTTCAAAAACCATTGAAAGGACCAAAAATTATCTTAACATTAAAATGATGTTATTAATTTTTACAATTGACAATTATATAAGGTCAGCAGTGTACACTGTATACGTCACTATTCTCCCGCACGCTCCTCTCGCTCAGCAGTCAGTATTACGCAGCCTCTCTGAGAGTACACTTCTGCGCAAAAAAAACGGTTACGTTTTCAATTAAAACGCGTGGAGTGCAGTGAATATATACGTGAATAAAAAATAGTGTTATTATTATAATTATTATAGTTTCTTATAATTCGAAAAGTACGTATTAAAAAAATTATTTTAAATTTTCACGTCGCCATAAATTCTTAAAGTGCTGCCGCAAAAGAATTTTTAATTCATAAATGCTTTTCCTTTTTCATCTAACTTTGACCTGAATTTTAAAGTTTTCATATTTTAAGCTTTGGATTTTAAGATATGAATTATTATTTGTATTTAATGGTAATAAATTTCAGTAAACATAATTTTATTACCAGCTTTTATTATCAGCAATTTCAACTACGATATTTATGGTTTTTACATTGGATTAATAATAATGGATTATTGAATATTGTTTTGTTTATGTACTACTAGCTTTCGCCCGCGACTCCGTCCGCGTGGAATAAAAAAAAAACAAAAGTGAAGCCTATGTGTTCTTCCAGACTATCCTCTACATCTATATCAAATTTCATCGTAATCCGTTCAGCCGTTTAGGCTACAAACTCTAACAAACATCCATCCATCCATCCATCCATCTAAACCTTCGCATTTATAATATTAGTAAGATTTAATCCCTTAGTTACGTAAATTTGATTTATTTTTGATATGTAATACATACATTTAAATTAAATCTTTATTGTTATTTAATATAGATTTAGAAGCTTTTAAATAATTTCTAGTACTTTTATATGTATTTTATTAGTCATCAGTTAATGTATATATTGTATCATCTAGGTAAAGATAGCATAAATTTGATTACAGTAAATAGACATTTAAAAATGGTAAAGAATTAATCTGCGTGGAAGTTTTAAATTGATTAAAAATATGTTTTCACTAGAAATTAATGTCAATATTTTATTTTATTTCGAAATTACAGGAATTACTTTAGAATCTAAATGAAAAGGAAATTCAGTAATGTTTGAAAGTTTAAATGTTTATTGAAATTGAATGGTTTCAATTGGAATTTGCAATTATTAAAAACATTTCTATACTAATATTATAAAGAGGAAAGATTTTTGTTTTTGTATGTATTGAAATAACTCAAAAACTACTGGGCTGATTTTAAAAATTCTTTCACCATTAGAAAGCTACGTTATCAATGAGTAACATAGGCTACGTTTTTTAATAATTTTTAATTTCACGCGGCGGAAGTCGCGAGCAAGAGCTAGTATATTATAAAGAGGAAAGATTTGTATTTTTGTGTGTATTGAAATAACTTAAAAACTATTGGGCCAATTTCAAAAATTATTTCACCATTAAAAAGCTACGTTACCACTGAGTAATATAGGCTTTTATTAACTTTTTTTTTTAATTCAACGTGGACGAAGTCGCGAGCAACAGTTAGCATTTAATAAAATAATTAATGTAATTGATGATACATCCTATTAATCAATACAATATCCTAATATATTTTCAATATAAGTCATAATATGAAATAGCTCGTTCCTCTATCGGGCTTACGAGGCACGGCTTGGGACCTGTTCATTGGATCATTACTGCTTTGATGGGAATATAATGTACATAACGATAACGAACTCCATAGTGATAAATACAACCTTGTTCGCACATGTCTATATTCACAAGACACCGTGAATAATTTTCCTTTGGATATTAAAGTAAAAAAAATATCAGTAAATTTATTAAGCGTTACTGTGGGTTTCGACTGAATTGATATTAGTAAGTTAGACTGGGGTGATTAACACATATAGTAAACCTTTTTTTTATATAAAAAAAAAACTAAAAAGTCATGACTCTATTTTAAATATGACAGAGAACAGTTTAGATAACGGTTCAGTAAAATACAGTATGTTGTAAACAGCGTAATACAATATTGTTAGCGAAGAAAGCATAAAATTGCACTTTCCTTTATAGATTGCAACTCAGAATAATAAAAAGCTATTTATTTTGATAAAACATTTGAGATACACCATTACATTTACAATTATGAAGTTCTCATTACTCACTTTTAATGTATTTAAATGGATAAACTCGAGGAGAAAAATATAGTTTTGTTCAATAAAAGACGAGAAAAATATTAAATTTACTTAATATTTACTTACTATACTTAATATCGAAGTTAAATGTTTTGTTTATTAGCTATTTTATTTGATGTTAAATGATTATAAGAAGAGACAGATATATCCTAAAATTATTTCAATCTCATTTGGTCATCAAAACAATTGATATATAAAAATGAATATTCATATTCATACTAATATTATAAATACGAAGTTTTTATGGATGGATGGATGTTTCTTAGAGTTTGTAGCCTAAACGGATGAACGGATTTCGATGAAATTTGGTATAGATGTAGAGGATAGTCTGGAAAACACATAGGGTAATCACTTTTTTTTAAATTCCACACCGACGGAGTCGCGGGCGAAAGCTAGTTTTATAATATCTAACTTTTTAAAATCACTTTAAATTTATTAAAAACTAGCTTATGCTCGCGACTACTACTGCGCGGAATGAAAAAAACATTTCTAATAACAGCTTATATTACTCACTAATGTTAATGACTTAGTGATAATAAAGGTTTTCCATGGTGAAAATATTTTTGAATTCGGTCTAGTAGTTTACATCAAAATTAAAAAATAACAAGGCTCTCCTCTTTATTACATTAGTATAGAAAAGCTACAAAAACAAT
The DNA here is from genome assembly GCA_003118335.3 of Papilio memnon. NCBI lineage: Eukaryota > Metazoa > Arthropoda > Insecta > Lepidoptera > Papilionidae > Papilio > Papilio memnon. The sequence continues at coordinate 2,244,680 of LD688930.1, read as the reverse complement.
CTACTCAAACTATGATATAGGTCTTTTTCTACAGATAGCTGATAATAAAAATACGTACGTTTTTCTGTCCGTTTGAACGTAATAGTCCATTATGAGAGTCGATGTGACGACTACCAATGCTTTGTTTTCCCTCCATACTATCAGACGCTACATTCATCATTATGCGAAGCTATTTGAATCATTCAATGTACGTACAGCAAAGGGGTGGGACTGTCGACGTCAATTTTCTATCCGATTGCAACTCTACATTTCCAAAAAACCGTGAATATACAATCTATGTTAGTGGATTCAATCACATATCTTTTTATAATCAGCTAGTTAAGTTTAGTTCTCTTCGTGTCGATTAATTTTAATAAAATTAAATCAAGTCATTTATAATTCCTGAACTTCTGTATACATAAAAAGTTAATAAATAAAACTATAAGAAATTGTTAACCTTAAGCAACGCATATTAATATTCAATAGCTTGTAATTGCTTGAAATTTGACTATCACAATGCAAAAGAAAAAGTGTTCATATTATTTCAAACTAGCTGTTGCTCGCGACTTCGCCCGCGTGAAATTAAAAAAATATAGCCTATGTTACTCACAGATAAATTACCTTTCTAAGTGTGAAAGAATTTTTAATATTGACCCAGAAGTTTTTGAGTTATTTCAATACATACAAAAATACAAATCTTTCCTCTTTATGATATTAGTATAGATAACGTGTAATTTATAAATGTTGATTAACAAATGATGGTGACGTTTGGTTGTCAACAGCTATTTAATTATTGTAATTAACAAGCAAATCAAATTTAAATGTTGGTAGTTCGTTAGTTGTGTCAATTATTACTGGTTAGCTATGACAATATTTGATTATGGCCAGTCTGTATTAAGCTAATTAAGCAGTCTGGTTAAGGCTTGTAAACAATTTACACTACAAAATTTGGAAGGATTATAAAATATTACAAGTATAGTACAAATTTATGAGTAACTAGCTTTCGCCCGGGAATCTGTGTGGAATTAAAAAAAATAATAAAAGTAAATAGCCTATATGTTCTTCCAGACCATCGTCTACATCTATGCCAAATTTTGTCGAGATCCGTACAGCAGTTTAGACTACAAATTCTAACAAACATCCATCCATCTAAACTTTCGCATTTTTAATGTTAGTAAGATAAATAAGAAGTAAGACTCTATTATATTATAATTCGAATACGAATTTAATAACATATATAATAAAATTTCGGATAACTGACCTATGCTGGGTTTCCGATGTTTCCATTTATTTTATCCAAGTTATCGTCCGCAAACTTCGTTAGCGCGGATTTTTTTTAAAAGTCATCTATCACATTCCCGCGTGTGCATTTACCTTCTACCAGCTATCTTTCAGTTAAAGTCCCGTCCAAATCAGTCCACCCGCTACGCCATTTTGACAGCGCGAAATTAAAAAAAATATCCTAAAAGAAGCCGAAAGATGGAATTTTTCTTTTGATATTACAAACAGACACTCCAATTTTATTATATGTATAGATACAGATATAGATTACCTAGTGTTACACAATTGTTAGGTTAACCTAAATTTCAATAGAGTAAAACTTAAGTTACGCAGTTTGGAAACGCATTTCATGAAGTTATCGAACCATAACCAATGAATGGTTAAATGAAGCTGGGAAACCGGCCATTAAAGCACTGTTACAAGACATTAGCCTAATATAATACTATGACATAATGAGGTGACATAGAAAAGTTTTAAGACACTTCTATGTTCAGAACTACTAAGTGAGGCTTACAATTTCTTGCAGTAAAATGAGGTCAGCGACTAAGCCTTATTGAGGTCTTACACTTATTATTGTTAATAATGTTTGAAACCATTTTTAATATATAACGAAATTTGTAAAACATTAAAACGTAACGAATAACTTAGGTGATATATCGTAACTAAGTTTTGTAACTTAGGTTAGTGATTTTTCCGCACTATGTAAACAATTTTCTTTTCTTTTGACTGA
>LD688930.1:2154871-2168161 GCA_003118335.3 Papilio memnon | reverse complement strand
ATTGTTATGCAACATCTACAGACTCTAGGTCCGTACTCTTTTTTACACAGTTAACATAGATATACTTTTTCACAGTTATCATAGTTGAGTTGTTATAAAATTCGATTTGTATACTTCCCTTAGGTGTCTTAAGGATATCGGGTTTTTAAGAATGTTAATTAACGTCATTCGCGAACAAGTTTAAAATATTTGAGCTAATTTGTTGAACTGACTTAGTTTGGGTACAAAATTTTAGGTCAATATACATTTTGCGCTATTTGAATACCTAATTTAGTTTAAACACGCTTCAGAATTCAACTCTATGCGCGACTGTCCTCGTTATAGAATACTAAAGCGAAAAGTTAGTGGGCTTCAACACACAAATTATAGTTTTATTTTATTTTACTCCAGAAACCTTACAATATTATTTATATAAAATGATTTTTCATAAAAACTAGCTGTTGCTCGCGACTTCGCCCGCGTGAAATAAAAAATAATACAAAATATAGCCTATGTTACTTACAGAAAAAATGCCTTTCTAATGGTGAAAGAATTTTTAAAATCGGCCAAGTAGTTTTTGCGTGAATCATACATACAAAAATACAAATCTTTCCTCTTTATAATATTAATATAGATATAGAGAGAAAAACAGATTTTTAAGTAAATGTAGTCTCGGATAACGGTAGTAAACTCCTTTCAACCACACAATATCTGTAGCCATAATAAAAGTAATCACACGCTTTTATCGTTTCAATCATATAGAAGTGTCAAGTCCCTACATACTTGACATATTTCATTTCTATTCATACATATGGTATTCAATATACGTGAAAAGCTTCGTAAATGGGAAAAGACCGTACACATTATCGATTTTCTTTATCATTTATGGTTTCGAAAAGCGCTGATAGATGTTTTTGATAATACATTTTCCTATTAAATCAATTGTTTTTTTTTAAACTTTGAATAATTAAAAACAGGTAAATATAGGAATCTTTTAAATAAATAAAAAAAAATGTTACTGATATCATCATCATCATGATCATCATCATCACCAGCTCACTATACGTCCCCACCGAGGGGCTCGGACCCTACCCTAAAGTTAGGGTGACTAGGCCATAGTCAACCATGCTGGCCAAGTGCGGGTTGGTTGACTTCACACATATCTTTGAATTTCTTCGCCGATATGTGCAGGTTGCATCACGATGTTTTCCTTCGAACCCAAGACCTGTAGATTACAAGTCAAGTGTTTAAATCATTGAGCCACCGACGCTCTTGTTACTGATATATGATAATGGAAAAGTATTCGTCAATGTGAAACGATTATCAAAACACCTTTATAGTTCTAACGGCCGAATACCTAAACGACATTAAAATAAGTAACAGCGTCTTAAATGATAAAGCCGCGCTTTAACTCCAAATTTTAATTAAAAATGTCTGTCGGATTGTTAGTGGCGCACGAACCTGTTTGAGATTCGTTTCAGTATTTGACCCTAAGAGTTTGATAATTTGTAAAATACATATGATGTATAATTTGTAATCTTCGTCCATAAATCTGTACTAACAGCACATTTCGTGCGTCATAAAAGAGGGCGCTGGCTGAATAAATAACATAAATTGGAAACATAACTGCGAAAGAGATTAGATTCAGTAAATTGTTATACAACAGCGAATAATTACTCCACATCACATCGTTACGAAAGCATCAAGAATATTGAGTCGAGTTAGATAAAAATCTGTCCTGTGACGTCACAGACGTCATGACGTAATCTTTTGAGGTTGCCCTTAGATACATTTGTTGCACTAAAACTTAATTGTTTAAAATGTAAATTAACCTATCTGCTTATCATCTGCAATGATAGACCTTGGAAGAATACGAATCGATAACACTTCACTCGTTTCGAGTGACTATTGAGTTGTTGCAACATTATTATGAAGTAAATAAAATACCAGCCCCTCTCACCTTGATAAAGGGTCTCCGATGGCCACAAAACTAGTGGTGTTGATATTGGATCAAAAAAAGAGAGTAAAAATTATACTTGAGTTTCACAAAACTTTTAAGCACAAGCCACAGCTTTGAGCGCAATCCGAACGCGTCTCATGTTATTGTACACGAACTAAACCTGTAAAGACAATCCCGAATTAACTTTCTTGTATCAAATATCCTTTATAAAATGACATATTCTATATAAAGTAGAAGTATCAGATAATATTTATATCTATGTATTTTGTTAAGCAGTTTTCATAAAAACGCTACCAACCGACTGAAACTTATTACGTACAAGCAATCAATTACCTATAGCGCCACAGACGATGCATATGTGGCACCAGGTCGCGACAAAATGACGCAATATCAAGCTCTTGATTTTCCATATTTTTATACGCGAATAAGCTAGTTGCGACGTGCTTCGAAATTGTCTTTATATAAAACACTGTTTTAGAAATTCCAAACAATTTCTGTTACGTTTTTTTTTATATACAATAAGGTGGCAAACGAGCAAGCAGCCACCTAAATCCGCCGAAATGGCGAAGCGACCGCTGGCCATAGACATCCGCAATTGCAGATGTGTTGCCTACCCTAAATCGATGGAGGAGGAGACGCACATAAAGAGGATATTTTCTCTTCCTCTGCGTCTCCTACATCGTCAAATCCACTTTCCCATCCAATCCTTTCCTTATAAGAAAAGGGTGGAACGGGAAAGGGATTAAAATTAGGCCTCCGGCACCATACTCATCAGATGAAACGCGGAATTGCTCCCACTTCACACCTGTCTTCTGTGTGGTCGTGTTATTGCACCGGGCGAGCCGACCCATTCGTGCTAAGATGTTAAAGCGGGCTCTACCACTGTTACATACGCCCGCTAATAGCCTACACACTGAAGGTTCAGTTAAAACTGTCAGTTAGAAGTTAGCGTCTATAGCAGGCTTTATATTGTCGTAATAATGTATCTTACCAGATAAATCTAAAACAGTTTTGGATTAAAAAACTGAGAAGCCTATCATCATCCGCCTTTATCTGCCTACTTCTAGACATATAAATCTGACTGGACTGAGTATCCTATACGCAATTAAAAAAGTCTGTAAAAGCGTATAGATTATTAAATTGTTTAAACTTTCGTCAGACATTATCAACAACTTACCCTTATCCCTTACGGAGGGTCAGCACAGTATGTGCTACTCTTCCATACATTTCTATCAGCCGTCATATCTGAATCCACTCCCTTCTTACTCATATTCTCTTTCACACAATCCATCCATACTTTCTTCGGTCTTCCTCTTCCTTTGTCGCCATCCACATTCATTCTTAACACTTTCTGGGTTTATGTCCCCATCGTTTCGTCAGACATTATCAAAAACGAATTAAAGACGGCTTAACTCATGTGTAATCGTCCGGTTATGGCATGGATTAGTTTCTCTAAATAAAATCGAATTAGAGACTCGCCATTCTTTAATTCTTTGTTAGTGTATAGAACTCAGTTTTTTAATTCCAGGCAAATGAAATCGCGACAGCTAGGAAGAAGAAACTCCCAGTAAAAACTAAGTTTAATTTAGTATATGTCTTTGGTGCTGCCACTGCACAATATCTCAGGAGTCTACAGCAAATAACATTTTAGTCGAAACATTTTTATGTTGTGACACAAAGCTCTCGCAACGCTTGGCAGAAATAGCGTTACTTGAAAATTTTCTCACCAATTCTATAAAACACATCTAGTAAAATACTTTCCAGTTGGTATTCTGTTATGTGTTAATCCAGTTATGTAATCTAGATACTAACCTTTCTTAGTATTTGTAATAATAAATTTAATGAACGTGACATTTCTGTACAGTTTTTTTTTTACATTTTTGAAAAATTCTGAATGCTTTGTTCACTTTCATACAGGTATTTTTAAATTATTAGAAATTAAATTGTTCCAATATAGAATTAGCCCGTGTTGAATTTTATTTAAAACTAATATGATTTATGTGACCCGCTGTGACCTAGGTGTCTTTTCTGATATTAATTAGAGTTATAAAGGCCATTATATTTTTACTGCAGTAATAAAACTCGCCATATTTTGGCATGGTGCAACATCGTCATTATACTCGTATCTACCAAATCCAAACGAATGAGGCAAGCTTCGAAGGATTTAAAAAGGTTAAGCGATTTATTTCTCTAACATTTGAGAAATCTTCAGCTTAACCGGCTTCTTTGGGTTTCTTTGGATTAGTGACTACGACTTTGAAAGCGTGAGTTAACTTTTTTATCTTTTAGTGGGAGCCTTTCGATGTATCAATTGGTATCTGAACGAGTCTGTTGCTTCGGATTTCTCGGCGAATCTCCTGCCGTAACAGTGACCTCTATAAATGGACAGGCTTTAAGTTGCGATAATTTGTGCCTATTTTATTTTGCCATTTTGGCGCTGATGGTTGCGATTATTAGTGGTGGTGAGGATTCGAACTATTAATAGAGATAGAATTAATAACTATCAGGAACGTTAACCGGCACGTTCAAGACGGTGACATCATGAAACCAATATTAAAACCGTTATATCTAAGAAGCAGAGTATTTGTATGGTAACGTAATATTGAAATATTTTAAGACCACATTATGACATAGCCTTCATTTATCACGGATGTGATAAACGCCAAGCGGAAGTGAGAAATGACAAATGATTGCTAACAATCTTAATATCGTTTATCAAAACAATCTATATCTATACTAATGTAATAAAGCGTAAATACACACTTCTTTGTTGCCTAAGATGTCAGCAATTACAGCATATTGTTGAATAATTATTTTTTTAATAATTAGCTCTACACTTACGTCAGGCTTTAGGCTATATATTTTCACTCCATTAAACTTAGGGGGTAAATATTTTGTATAAAAACCCTAATGTGGAAAAGAGACCATAAGTTGCTGCCAACATCAAGGAAGCAAGATTGCCATAGTAAGGTAATTGGTATTAAACATTTACAATTGAGAATTTGATAAATTTAAACAATGAAATAAAAAATTTATAATGTCACGCGGATGAAGCCGCACGGGAACAGCTAGTTTTTAATAAATGCTTGATTAACAATATAGTACTTTTAAAACGTTGTTCAATTTATTTCTTTTTAATTTCTTCAGTCGCGAGTTCTGTATTAAATAAAAATAATGTACTTGAAATAATTGATCAGGAAAAGATGGTGCTGGTTATCTAGTCACAATTGAGAATACAAAATGTGATTAAAGAGCTATGCCAACTAAATATATGCAAATTTAGAAACTTGTTATATTAAGAGTAACTTCAGATTATATATGAATCATTACACATGTACACACTACAATTTAGACAACACTAATTGTAATTCTACAATAATTAATGTGCTCTAAGGTGGTTTAACTTCACATCAATTACGTCATATTGATATTAAATGCAATTTCATCGGAATGTAATGTGACGTCACATTCATTCCAGCGATTTAACGCGTTATTAATCTGTATTAATAGTAATCTATTGATATAATTATTTTTTATTAGATTTACTTATTGTTAATTCAGCCAAAACGAAAGAGTCGAGTACTTGTAGGAGTCCCTCCTTTGACCAAATAGGTGACAACTTGTTGGAGATATCTATACACAATGCAGTGGTCGCTTCATTCTTTCAGCGCATTAAGGAGCTTGCACGTTTGTCATTTTTGACCATAAGTTCTCTAGGAATATAGAGAGCAAAGGGAATTCAGTATTTTTGTAATCATATGTACGAGTAAGTATAATGTTAAACAGTTTATTTTACTGAAGAATATTGCAAGAGATAAATGAAGCGAAACGAACGAAGAGAAATACAAGGAATCGTTTTGCGTTTCGAGAGCATTGCAAATGCTGTCTGAAATAAAGTGCTTTCTCAAAGTATGTTATATAATAACGAGATTGTTAAGTAAATTTAAATAAGAAAATTGAAATAGACTACAATATACCCAAGAGACATTTGAGGTCAAATTAATGTTTAATTTACAATATCAACTATTGTTTGTTTCCTAATTAATCGAATGAATAGAGATTAATAGAAGGAGTATATTTTTTTCCATTAACAATCTATTATATAAAAATCGTTCTCTAACGTTTCAAGATGTGTACTTTTTCAAAATAGAAAGACGCTATAGGTTTTTTTTAATATTCACATTATTTTTGATTTAATATATTTCGCTCTACGATCTATGTTATTCAAGAGAAAGATAATATTTTTTGTGTGTATGTTATTTGATTAAATTACATATTTTACATTACTCATACTTTAAAAAAATCATATTACCATTTTTCTTTTGAACACTCAATTCTCAATATGAATTGGTAATCCTATGATGCTCGAACGTTTATTTTTTTCAAAGATTTCGGTTCGGTCTATGTTTACACACTGCACTAACCAATACTAACAATTCTTTGTTTGTGACATTGAACATTTTTTGTTACTGACTACAAAGCCAGCTATGTATTTGGAATATTTCTTCGTTATCATCATTAAAGTACGAACGACGTTCTTATTATCTCATGTTTTTGACTGACCCTTTTTATTTGTAACTTTAGGCCTAATTTACAATAATCCAATCACACAATCGAATCCAGGGTTGGATTACAACTGGAAAAATTTAATCTTACTTTGGAATGCGTGCGTTGGATCTGATTGCTGAATGAGAATAATGTGAGCATGGCATTATTGTGCACCATTGATTGAGAATCTTCAAATCCATACCGTTGAGGTTATTATCTTCGTAGAGCATAAATTTTGATCGATTTATTTATAACAGTTAGCTAATTTTTGTTTTGAAAGCTACTGACACGTTGGCCAGGTTGTTGGCGAAGCGCCAAGCCAGCTTAGAAAGCATCGGTTAGGATCGTTTAACAAAAACCACATTTCGTAACCATTTCTTTGGACATCAGCAAGTGCACTTGCCTGCTTAGTGTTTGAGCCAACTTATAATAATCGTGCATGTACTATTCAATCTGGAATCTTCATATTTGGCACGAAGCCAAATTCGCTTGAATACTTTTCACACATTCCTTACATCTTGGGATCCAAATCTATCTTCTATACATATAAATAAAATTGCAGTGTCTGTATGTAATATTGAAAAAAGATCATGTTTCGTGAACATGAACTGCTGATAACGAAAAATTTTTTTTTGTCTGTCTGTAAGTTTGTTCCTGTCCCAGATTTGTTTCTGATTATCTCCGGAACTGCTGGACCTATTATGACGGGAACTTGACGGAAAAGTAACTGATACACGGGGGAACGTTTAGGTTCCTATTTTTATTTCTGCGCTGACGAAGTCACGGTCGGTTATTGTGTTGTAATCTTATTAGATAACATTGAGTTTAGTCAATTACCAGTCATCTACTTATGTCTAATTTTATTAAACAAATCAAATGTATGTTTGCGTTGGTTTCCTTTTTCGAAACATGTTGCAAAACATCTTGACGTTCGCCTTGGAATCACACAAAACAGTGGAAACGCACGGTGTTTGCAATGTTTTTGTATTTGCCTGTTTATATTTTGTATTTAACATTTTCAATTAAATAATTTTACACAGTATTTTTTCATTCATTTAAGGATCACTTAAAAAATCGTTTAACCTCTTTGGATCTATCAGTAATTTGTTTTCCACGAAACGTGGCGTTAATCTCCATGGAGATTTGAGTTTGGTGATTACGACGCTTAAAATATATACTTAAAATAACCTTAAATTATAATTAATATGTATAAGACATTGACTACAGAGCAGTTAACAGTTAAATTATTATTATTTTCAGATGAAACTTGAGGTTTTCCATCGTTTCTAAATACTTGTGTAAGTGATACGTTTCCGCGGTAGCAAAGCGATAACTTGGGCGTGGAAGTCGTAATTTCAGTGAATTAAGTTACATTTAAATTAATACAATAAAAGCGGGTTGGCGAATTTTATACAAAAAAACATAATTTTGATAAACCGAGAAAAATACTGGGTAATACTGTTTTGTTTGTTTTTATGATATACTAGCTTTGGCCCGCGATTCCGTCCGCGTGAAATAAAAAAAAACAAAAGTAAGTAGCCTATGTGTTCTTCTAAACTATGTTCTACATTTATGCCAAATTTTATCGAGATCCGTTCAGCCGTTTACAAACTCTAACAAACATCCATCCATCTAATCTTTCGCATTTATAATATTAGTAAGATTCATAATACCCGTATAGATAGAGTGCTTCTGTCCACATTAGGCATTTTTTCGAGAAAATTCCAACGAAAATTGTAATCCTGAATTTTCATTTACGATACCGTATTGCATAAAATCGTTGCTCTTCTGGGAATACCCGGAGTATAACGTAACGAGCCGTGTAAAACAACTTCGGTACAAATCAAGGTACATACGTATATATAAAATACTCCTCGCAAAACCCAATCCTACTGTCTGTCCCATGTCGGTTTGATTAATGAAGAAGATAAGTTTGATAAATTATTTTCAATCCCTGAATAGAATAGGGTCCTAGGCAACTGTACTGCTGATAAACACATATGGTAATAATTTAATTACATCTGAAGATATTCATCGTTCAATCAGACAAATTCTAGATGGCTTTAAATAGATAGATTAGTAATTTTTGTGACGCAGTTATTTAAATATGAAATTTGTACATAAATCAATTAAAAAAAAACATTATAATAAACATATTTTACAATTATTCATCCATCTGTTTGGGCAGAATGTACATATTTTTTATTATCAGTCCGTTCTGCGTATGGTTAAATAAAATTGCGACTGGCAATTTATTCTGATCCCATGTGTCCGAATAATGAAAGACGATACAAAGCGATTGCGAGGTCACAAGCGGTCCACAGTAAAAGGGTGAAGGCCGCGTTCCTTAATATCCCATGAATGGAAGGGTGAATGGAAATTAATTCAAACAATCCTAGAAACGCGAATGCCAATACTCTACTTGATTAAACATAAACAAACTTAAAAAATATATAACATATTTATAATTATTAATGGCCGATTTCCCATCTATATTTAACCTTTCGTTAGTGTTTTTGATTCGATAACTTCATGAAATATCTTTTCGAACGACGTAATTTGAGTTTTACTCTATTGAAACTTAGTTCAACCTACTAATGAATCAATAGGTAAAGATAAAATAAATGTTATAATAACTTCAGAAACCCGGCATAATTCCGATAACAATTAGTTATTAAAACTTTGAGTCTATGGTTTGCCAGTTACGTTGAAAAGGGTATTACTGAATCAGAAATGTTAGTAAGTGGAATGGACATTGCCACGTTAAACCACACAAAATGTTCCACAGAAACATTGCATATTAACTGAGGATTTAAAAAACCCGATGACAGTTGTCATAAAAAATATTCGTCCTACTTTTGAAACATACATATTTTAGACTTTATGTTTATTTTCGGTAACTATTTCAGTTCATTTTAGTCAACAAATCTGAAAAATAATTAAAACCACTCCTTTGCCCCTTCATACACAAGGCTACAAAAATCTGCGATCTTACTCTCTAAGTGGCATACGTAATACAATGTCATTTGTCTGTCATGTGTTCACGTACCTATGTACGAATCTCTATGAAATTGTATCGCGTAAGTCGCTTAGAGACTAAAATCGCGGATTTGTGTAACCTTGTGCTTACCTAGGACGCCTTTCTTCGTTCTTGACTCTTCCTTGCATAACATATGTGGAATTTGATCTTCTGTTTGATTTATCAAAGGTGATAAAGATTAAGGAGTTTCTTATTGTTGATGTTACATATGACGTTAAGAAGTTTTTGTATTAGTTTCATATAAATACTAGCTGTTCCCGTGCTGCTTCATCCGCATGAAATTATAAAAACTTTATTTCATTTTTTACATTTGTCAAAAATTGCAAATGTCAAAATTCAAATGCACAAATGGCAACTAAGGACTTTGACATTGACAATCTTGCTTCCTTGATGTTCCCCACACGAAGTTTTTTTTCCAATTTATTTACCCCCTAAATTTAATAGCGTGATAATACGAGTATATAGCCTAAAGCGGGCCGTAAGTGTAGGGCTTTTTAGTAAAAAAAGATTTATTCAAAAACATGCTGTAATTGCTAAGATCTTACTCCACAAAGTAGTGTGTGTTTACGCTTTATTATATTAGTATAGATTTACCTTAAAGATTCTTCAAAAATGTATCAGATAAAGTTCGTTAAAAGTTATCATCAGTTAGAGCTACATTCAACTGAGTTGCTCCTTTATTCTGCAGAGTACCCTCATTACAGAGATCTAAATTGTAACCATTTAAGATAATGGAAGTCTTAATGGTCTATTATCTGTTAACTTAAGTGGACATTATTTTGTTATATCTTTTAAAAGGAAGAGTGTTACGAGAAAGAACAGGTCAGATATATAACTTTAAACTGTGGTGGTTTTTACAAGTATAATGTTCGTAAGATACGGATTTCTTACCACGATTGGGTTGTTTTAGCTAGAAATGTGACAATGAGGCCTGTGTCCGGAGTCATGAGAATGGTGACTATATTAGGAGTTAAATTCTATTTAGCAACAATAATTATTGTCAGTAACAATAATTATGATTGTTTCTAAGAATATGGAATAGACATGTTTTTTTTTTCTTTTTTTCAAACGTTTCTACTTGTTATAAGATAACCATAAAAAACCACTGACAAATAAAAAACTGAAATCACAATCATTTTCGTCCGACTAAAATGCGGCCGGAGTGTACCGGAGTGTTGTGACGTCATCAAACAACAACAAAGTATTTGATTGGTTCTCAGAGTTATCAATTGTCAAAAAGTGTGTAAAATCCACCTATAATTTGCTTCGACCAATAGCATTGCGTTTTAGAATTAAGCGAGGGAATTTAAAAAAAGACAATTTACAAAATATTAGTCCAATTTGGCGTTATGTCCATGTTGCCTATTGTCGAACATGTTATTACCAGTCCGCTACCAAGCAAGCTGCTTACCTAGTTATATTGGGAAATGATATATTTAGCTGCACACAATATGTATTTATTGGATACTTCCAAATATCATACTTCATACTAATATTTTAAATGCGAATAGATGGATAAATTGTTGCAAGTCTTCAAGACAACTTACCGGATCACGAATAAATTTAGCACAGATGTAAAACTTAGTCTAGACGAACATGTAGGCTACTTCCTGGGTTGTTTTTTAATTTCGCACAGACGGAGTCGCAGGTGAAAGCTAGTATACAAATATATAATAAGTTTGTTTGATATAGATATCTCATACACATTATCTAACAAGACGGTTAAATATTCAGGACTCGTTTCTTAACACATAAACTGGATCTGTTTTACACAATACTCTTAGCTTGTAATGTTCTTTCTTCAAAGTTTAACGCGACTGTCATAACTTTATCAAAACTCGTCATAATAAAGGTTAAAACTGGAACTTGAACAAAGAAACATCAAAGGGTTTCAAATTCTGACCCTTTTGTACGTGTAAAATTTTGTAAATTACAAGAAACAATTAAAAAAGTTGAAAAAAATGAACAAAAATGTTCTAATTTGGAATTCTGCTATATTTACTCTTGTATCAAATATTGTCATACCTGTCATTCCCTTTGAAAAAACAGAGACAACAATATGTTTAACAAGTGTAACGTCAGTGGAATTGCACAGTTAGACCACGTCGTAATGCCGATATTTTTGTTACACTAGAGACCAGTGTATTAAAAATATACGAATATAAACATGACAAAATAATAAAAAAGTATATTCGAATATCGTAGGATCTACGGGCTTATCTTGGATGGGTAGATAGAATTCCTCGGAGCCTTCTAAGCAGATATCGGATAATATTAGTCTATTCCAGTTAGTCAAACTTATTTAGTAAGAATCGGTATTTTCCATATAATACAATTATAGTTGGTGTGACTATGTAATATAAATAATCATATTTCGTGTATCATTTTGTCTGTCCTGACCGTAAATACGTATTAATTCCGGATAATCTCCATACCGGCTGGACCAATTTGACAGTTAAAGGAATCTGATAAATCATTTATTTTATTGTTTTCTTTTTATAATTGCAGTGTATGGCAACACTCTTGTATACTGTCAAGGCGGCATGCCACCAACGGTGGCGGACATCACCAGCATACAATATAATAATTATTACTTTTACCATAGATTTCGTATGTAATTTGATCAATAATATAACATGCTTATAAATATTATCAACTATATTTCGTTCGCGACTCCGTCCGCGTGGAATTAAAAAAAATAAAAGTGAGTAGCCTATGTGTTCTTCCAGACTATCCTCTACGTCTATGCCAAATTTCATCGAGATCCGTTCAACAGTTTAGGCTACAAATTCTAACAAACATCCATTCATCTATCTAAACTTTCGCATTTATAATATTAAGTAACAAGTAAGATATTACTTTTATGTCATCGCATGATCATGATGATAAATGTCAGTTTAGAAGGATTGTTAGGATTTTTTTTCCTTATATTAATTCTCCAAATAAAATAACTGAGAGGCTTCGGCAGCATATTCATTATTAAAATTGAAATAGAAAGAGAATTAAAACTGTTATCCAGAAAACAAAACAATCAGGGTTGTCAAAATTTTCTATTAATTCCAATTACAAACAAAATACAGATGGTAACAATAATTACGAGCAAAATAACAACAAAAACAATTTACAGTCTCAATTGCTTTTAGCACCAATAATTATCATTAATAATATTATCATCATCATCATCACCAGCTCACTATACGTCCCCACCGAGGGGCTCGGAGCCTACCCTAAAGTTAGGGTGACTAGGCCATAGTCAACCACGCTGGCCAAGTACGGGTTGATTGACTTCACACATATCTTTGAATTTTTTCGCCGACATCTGCAGGTTGCATCACGATGTTTTCCTTCACCGTAAGAACGTCGGGTAAATTATGTACATATGAAAATTCGAAAAATCGAAAAATCACATTGGTACATGGCGGCGGGGTTCGAACCCAAGACTAGATTACAAGTCAAGTGCTTAAACCACTGAGCCACCGACACTCTATTATATCTATATCTATACTATATACTATATACTATATACTATATATACTATATATACTATATAATATTAATATATTAATATTAATATTAATTAATAATATTGAGGAACTATTAATAAACATCGTATTTCTGGACTCGGGCGTTAAAAAATCACCAAGTTTTTACTTTTCTCGGCTTACGCTGCTTAAACCGTTAGAGGTATATATAAATGATGTATGAAAGAATTGTAGATCTCAAAAAGTTCTACAGAAAACTCCGCGATAGCATATATCTATCT
>LD688930.1:2136644-2153929 GCA_003118335.3 Papilio memnon | reverse complement strand
GAAATCACCAACGTCGTGCCGTGAGTTTATTACAAATTTTACTTACAATTTATACAAATTATCATACAATTAAATTTAGACAAACAAAAAATGTTTACCTTGGATTCAAAATTTAGCTCTTTAAGGCGTTGTAGACTCTTTTTTCAAAGTTTTAAAAATGAAAAATATATATTTTTTTATATTATCTCACTAACCTCTGGTTTACTCAAAACATCCTAACCAAGGATTATCAAAATCTGACCAGTCATACTAGGAACAGCTATACATTCTTATAATCTTAAATTGGTTCGAATAAACTTTAATTAATATCATTTAATATCATTACTAGGAACTAATTTATTTCACCCTCCAGTCACAAATGAAGTTAAATTGGCAAGGGGCCAATGTTTTCGTTTCCGCCTCCTTTCGTTTAATATGCTAATCGTACGATTATGTCTACAACAATAGAAATCGAATACTTATTAAGAAATCATTGAATTAATATAGAAATGGTTATAAAGAAAATTTTACCTAGAGTTAACTATTCACGAGCAATGTTCAAATTAATATTAAAAAAAACTTTGTTGTAGTCCAAGTTGACATACGAGCAAGTGAATGTCATAATTCGCCAAAAGAGCGATGCGACCGTAGCCCATAGAAATCCGTATTTGCCTACTTTTAATAGACTATTCGTCCAATCCCCAATCATATCCTCAAGATTTTCTACCATCCTAAGAGAAAACTTATATTTCATCAATTTAGCTATAATATTATGTCTCCTGGGCTCTGCGTTTTGTCTCAGGCCATGACAGCCCGATTGCCTTCATGTCGGCCGCCACTGAACGCCGCCAAGTTTGTTTACGCAGAGCCCAGGATAGCGCGCCGCCGCACTGTGGACGCCCTACGTCCCACTTCGGGGACATAGGACCATAAGAAGAAGAAATATATCTCCATTAAACATACAACAGTATGTATTTCAATAAACTTAAATTATTAACAAATTTGCAATACACTTAAGAATAATCCTTTACTTTTATGGCATTTCTGGTTTATATTAAAAAGCTACAGTAGCTTATACCTGCCAACCATCATAGAATAAAATGTTGAGGGTTTGTTACAAATATTGAGTAATTTAAAAAATATACAACGTCTAGTTAATAGCGTGACACAGCTCTCATTTATCACGCGAAATTGCGCAGAATCTTATAAACGTCAAACTGACATTCTAAAAGGCAAATGCCTACTAATGATGCTTAAAGCGTTTCTAATTCGAAGAATTTATTCATGAAAAATGAATAACCTTTTCATAAACGTGCTATAGACATTTTTAATACAAAAACCTTCATGTATTACAATAATTATGGAAAAAACTATTACATTATACTTAATTATTTTTTATTATTGAAAAATGTTTAAATCGGGTTCAAGTAATGGAATGCATTAATTTTAAAATACTTAACATAATGCAATACGTAAAAATAACGAAATAGAGTTTATTTTACTATTACCACGGTCTGTCCTCAGTGGTATTTCCAAACCAATACGACTTAGGATCCTTCAAGAAGCGAGCCTATACCTTTCTCAAAGGCCGGTAACGCATCCACAGTACCTCTGGTGTTGCTTATGTCCATGGGCGTCGAAAAGCACCTCGGTGTTCCTGCCGCTCGTTTGTTCCCTTTTCTTATAACAAAGTACCAGTCTTTCTTACTACGATAATGTAGGCTCCCAAGTTACTTAACTTAATCTTGCTAATATTATAAATGCAAAAATTTAGATAGATGTTTATTAGAGTTTGAAGCCTAAACTGCTGAACGGATCTCGATGCAATTTGGCATAGACGTAGAGGATAATCTAGAAGAACACAGTCTACGAGTTTTTGTTTTTTTTGTTTAAATTTCACGCGGACGAAGTCGCGTGCGTAAGCTGGTGTTGAATAAACTTAAGTTTTTACCAATGTACTTACACATCGATTGACAGACATTTTAATTTCATCGCTAAAAAAACATATCTATTTCTTCAGAACCTTCGATAAAATATGGCATAATAAATTATTCAGAAAGTCATTAATTCAAATATTAGCGATCGTTTCCGAAATAAGCGTAACCAAACATTGAAAAGTTTTAATATGCGCATAAATCATTTGGCAAAATTCTTACAGATATTAGAAGTTTGATATTTGCCGTTAATATTACCCTGATTCATATACAAATTTATTTTTTCACATGTAATGTTTATATTAAGAGCGGGCAACACCTTTGATAAAACAATCGCACAACTGTTGTGGGATTGTCGATTGTTTCGCAGCCCATTCAACTGTTTAGTTGCACAACTTAAAATCGAGTAGTGTGTGCACCTCCATATAAACACATAGTAGTCAGTTGTGCGATGCTTTAGTCAAAGGTGTCAAAGAGAAATCTTTATTTATTATAAAATATTGATATAAACACGTGAACCGATGCAAGTTTACGTCCAGCAATAAATGCCTTTTTTGTTTAATGTTTTTAGAGTACTAAGTTTTTAATGAGAATCAAAGTAAGCGTCTTTAGTTATAACAAGAAAATTCACTTTGCACGACTGTAAATGCGCTTTTATATTTTCAAATATATGTATAAAATAAACTCGCTATTCCCTTGCAGCTTCATCCGCATTGCATTAACAAAAGCTTTTATTATTTCGTTGTTTACATTCCGTAAAACTTTCAATTGAAAATGTCAAAACTCGAAAGCTCAAATGACAACGTACGCCTTTGTCATTGGCTGAGGATTTAAGTAACCATGGCAACCTTGATTCTTTGATATTGACCGTTTTTCTCCCTTTTGCGCAGAGCAATCATTTCCAATTTAATCACACCTAAGTTTAATAGCGTGTAAATATATAGCCTAGAGCGTGTCGTAAGTGTAGGGTTGTTTATCATACTAATCAGACTACTCGTAATATTATAAATGCGAAAGTTTAGATGGATGGATGGATGTTTGTTAGAGTTTGTAGCCTAAACGGCTGAACGGATTTAGATGAAATTTTATGTTGATGTAGAGGATAGTCGGGAAGAACACGTAGGCTACTCACTTTTGTTTTCTTTAATTCCACGCGGATGGAGTCGCGGGTAAAACCTAGTTTAAATCAAATATATCAAAACATGCTATGATTGCTGACATCCTACATAACAAGGAAGTATGCGTTTACGTTTTATTATATTAGTATATATGTGTTACTTTTTATAAGTCGTATACCATATACATATTGCCACGGAATACTTTCGACGCAAAGTACCAAAATATTTTTCTCCCATATGTAATATAAAACCGCGTTTAATGGATTCCCTATTATAATGAAACCTTTATACGTTACCAACTTGTTACAAGTTTATTCCCGAGAGAGATTTAATTTTATTTCTATTACTGTCTTTTTTCTATTTATAAAGGAATAACTGACAAATGTTTAGACCTGATAATTCACCCAAAAGCATGGCAAATAGGGGGCGCTGTAGAATTCTCGCCTAAGGCGCTTCAAGCGTAATAGGCGGTACTGTCGATTCTCATTCTTTCTCATAATCCGGGGGTAATAGGACCAAAGTTATTTTCTTAATTAAATCTCATTTACAATAGTTCTTGAACTTGTTGGAGGTATTTCATTCGGAAATATCAGTGATTAACGCCGCACTCGAGTCGTAAAGTTTATGTCCGAAATTATCAAGCGGTCCAATAAATTTTGAAACTATCCACTCAACGTTGCCAAGCAGAAATTCTATTCTAGAATGCGATTTATTTACACAGTTGTAATTTTTATGAGCATAGGTTATCCTTGTATCCGTTTATAAATGCGTTTCAACAGTGAAAACTCAACATTTTTTTGTAATATAATAATGTACTACAGTTTATAATGTAAGCGATTCTTTACATTTATCAGGTCGTTTAAATTGACCGGTCCGGTTGGACTTGTAGGAGTCATCATTTAGCTACACGCCGGTCGCACAAGGGTAAAGAACTTATTCTAATGTGACATATACTTCATAGAACTAGGTTTTAGTTGGATTAATTTATTTAGTGTAAATTTGAGTACCTATCTTTAAGAATAAGAATAAGAATAAGAATAAGAATATCTTTATTGCACACTAAGGATAACTCAATCAGTGTTGCCTTGGCGTTTTAACTAGGATCTAGTAAGTAACATAGAAAAAGAAACAAGAACCCTGCTGTCCATTTAATGCTAACGTAAGTTTAAAGTGCTAGGATGTTTTCGTGTAAAAATATCGTCAAATTAAAGCTCATGGTTGATTGTAAAAATATATCACGTGCGTTTTACGAATGTCAGTTCTAACTAACGTTCCTCACTATTATTTTAAAAGTTTGTTAAGGATTTTTTTTCTGATACTTTATATAAAATCTTCCAGCCTTGCTCTACTTGTTAATTTACAGCCGACTTAACGCTGTTATAAATTTTCTAACGCACAACTGCATCCTTTATACAATATACAGTTTCATGAGGTTACGTTCAAGCAATCTTTTTATAATACATCAGCCTTTTTTAATCCTTTTACTATTTTAGTTTGGTTTAGTTTTTTAGCGCCAGTCGTCGAGAAATTGGGAATCAAACTGTTAGCGTGGTTTGGACATGTTATTCGACGAGAGAATGGGGATGTAAACCAGAAATTATTAAGATGGAATGCGGATGGCTGCAAAGGTAGAAGACTGGAGAAAGTATGGATTGTGTGAAAAAGGGTATGCTTTGGAAGGGAGTTGATTCAGATATGACGACTGATAGAAATGTATGAACGAGCAGCACATACTGCACCAACCCTCCGTAGGGATAAGGGCCAGTTGATGATGATGATGCGTAAAAATTCATAATTGTTTTTAAAATAAACTTATACATTAAAGTCATTAAAACAAAAATGTATCGTACCTTTTATCCAATATATATATTCAAGGTAACAGTAACAGGATTATTTTGACATATTTTTATTAAAATTTTTATCTTTTGGTTACACCGTGACCGCAATTGTTTTGTCGCAGTTTACCAACGCAAGCCATGCATGGTGCAGTGTATAAAATATTAAATTAGTCATACTACGGCGAACGAGAATTCTATAGTAAAAAAAGAAAAGTATATTTTATCATTGAATTGACAGATAAAGAACAAGCACAAAGTGCTGTAAAGCATAAAGGTTCGTGAAACTTTGAGTATCTCTTTATAAGAATTCTTATAAAAGATGCTTCTTCTTCATTAAAATTCACTATCCCGATATGAGAAAATATATAAAAGAAATTAAAAAGACGAGAAAAATAACCGAGTTATTCTCTTTCTATTTTAACATTAAAACATTTAACAGAAATCGAAAAGTAAAACAGTCGATTCTGTCCCGTTTTCTTTATCGGACCCTTCTTATACAATAAATTAAATAGATCCCTGCCCTTTCACACATAAAATAAGACCGGAGCCGAAAATACTTTAACGGAACGGCCACTCACATTAGACACTAAAGCCGTACGATGCTTTTAGAGGCTTTTTGAATTCCCATATGATACTTTAACTTTCACGAACACACTTTGAAACTCTAGGAGCCTCTTGCTCATTTAAATTCAAAATGGGTAGAATTATTATTATTAAAATTATTACAGTTAACCAAAGGACAAATATAATAATTTATTAAGCATTTTTTCTTACGACATAGTTTCAAGTATAAATTACGAATGTCATGTTACCAAAGACACCAAGAGAACAAGAACGATGTACTAGATAATTACACAAACTAAAATGTTATGAAATACTAGCTTTCGCTCGCGACTCTGTCCGCGTGGAATTAAAAAAACAAAAGTGAGTAGCCTGTGTGTTCTTCCAGACTATCATGTATATCTATGCCAAGTTACATCGAGATCTATTCAGCCGTTTAGGCTACAAACTCTAACAAACATCCATCCATCCGTCTAAACTTTCGCATTTATAATGTAATTTTTGCATATTTACATCATGATTGCATCTGCTCAGCTCTAGCCAGATTTAGCATTGCCGACGCCCTGGGCGATTTCTATAGCACCCCCTAACTGCTATACAAACCCATACGAAAAAGGCCGCCGTGAACTTAATACACCTGCGGCGCCCTGGGCGGTCGCCCCACCTAGCTCCATCCTAGCGCCGGTGCGGTATTGTACTGACTGGGTCTCCAATAAGTTTATATTTAAACTTATATTAGAAATATTTCATTTAGTTCCATGTTTTACTCTTCTTAGTATGACAGCAATTTTACATTAACCCCTAATATTAATTAAATGTAAGCAATTTCCGTGCTGATGGCCCCGTCCAGACGACGACTGAAATTAGCAACGACTTTATGCTAACAGTAATGGCGTCATTAAAATGCAATGCCACTGATATTTAAGTTAATTAAAGATTTATTTTATTAAAATGCTAGCTTTAATAAACT
This sequence comes from Papilio memnon, assembly GCA_003118335.3. Lineage (NCBI taxonomy): Eukaryota > Metazoa > Arthropoda > Insecta > Lepidoptera > Papilionidae > Papilio > Papilio memnon. The sequence goes on along the minus strand of LD688930.1, from coordinate 2,147,529 downwards.
TAAAATAATATAGATAATAAATAATATAAGCTTAAAATTATTATAAATAATAATAAGCTTAAAATTAGGCTACAAACTATAACAAACAAACATCCATCTAAACTCTCGCATTTATAATATTAGTATGATGATGTTTTTTTTTTCGAAAAATTAAAATGTCAACTTATCATTTACAATTGTTTTTAATCAGTTTATTCATTAGGTTTTGATTAATGTTGGCTTTGTAATTAAATCTAAGTTTAATTTAAAATATATTATAGTAATTACGATACACCGAACTGGGACAGCGATGCGTCACATTTTATTGAAACATCACCCGCACCATGCGATAATGAAAAGGGTACAGTCCGCTATTAAGATAAACAATAAATTAATGTTAACGATAACCAAAGTCCCTCTAACGTTGAGCAGAGTTACCAAAGTTAGCATTAATTCATAGTATACCCAAAACAAGAATCACGTACTGTTAATAAACGTAGAATATTCATAAACAATCGTACATACTAATATTATAAATGCGAAAGTTTGGGTAAGAGCGTCTGTGGCTCAGTGGTTTAAGCACTTGACTTGTAATCTACAGGTCTTGGGTTCAAATCCCGCCGCCATGTACCAATGTGATTTTTCGATTATTCTAATTTTCATATGTACATAATTTACCCGACGTTCTTACGGTGAAGGAAAACATCGTGATGCAACCTGCACATATCGGCGAAGAAATTCAAAGATATGTGTGAAGGCAAATAACCCGCAGTGGGTCAGCGTGGTTGACTATGGCCTAGTCACCCCTTACATTAGGGTAGGCTCCAAGCCCCTCGGTGGGGACGTATAGTGCGCTGGTGATGGTGGAAAGTTTGGATGGATGGATGAAGAACATATAGGCTACTACTAAGTTTCTTTTCAATTCCGCTCAGTCGAAGTAGCGGACAAAACCTAGTTTATAAATATTAACTATTGTTAGAAGATAGGAATAAATAAAAATAATTAATGTTCAAATAAGGACGTTAGTTATGAGTGTGGAGGTACACCGGTAGAGGTAGACCTAGAAAGAGATGGAGGGATCGCGTGAAAGGTGACATGATCAAGAAGGGAGTGATGAGTGAGATGACGGATGACAGAGTTATTTGGAGGACGAAAACCCGGAGCGGCGACCCAAGGGAGTAGGATAAAGTGGGGGAGATGATGATGATGTTGAATATTCAAATCTTAAACACCAGATTGACTAAGTTGATTCACCAAGTCAACTACTTATGTAATAACGGGTACACATTCGTTTTGGGTCGAGAAATTATTACCCTTAATCCGGGTCATTTGGGTAAAAACTGTGGTGGTTTAGAAACAGCTCTGCATGAATAAGCCGGCTTTGAAAAATATATCATAATTATTTCCTTTCATGTCTCGTGTATGTCGGTCAAATTCAACTATATTAACAAATCGCATATTTTTAGACTACGGTACATACATATCAGATATTCTATTATATTATATATACATAGATTTTTTAAAATAAATAACAGTTACATGGAGCATTTTGAGGTAGACTTTTCATAGTGAATGGTTTCAGGTTTGTAAACTGCCGAACCAATATATCCCTTCTGAGAGGGTATATGTATACACTTCGTCCTCCCTGTCCCTTGCTATTGACCTTAATAATCCCTTACTACGCTCTTTTCCATATTACAAGGGCTTATCAAAAGTAAATTCATCCTAAATATAAAGCATCTACAATTTAGCATTAAAAGTTAAATTATAACTAAAATAAAAAAAAAAAACAATTTAAATATTTTTAAAGTGGATTCTAGCTTCGTTAATAACATATATTGATAGATAATTAAGGACTTATATTTACTTTTTTTTTATTATTTGTTAAGCTAGCGCTTGACCACGATCCCATCTGAAGGAAGTGACGATGCAGTCGAAAGATCAGAAGCTCTGATAAACATTTTAATATATTTATATTTACTTAATGTAAGGATAACCTATAACTACCACGAACATGTCTTCCATTATCACATTGAAAAACTTTAAGCAACAAAAGTGTCACTTATAAAACCTTCCCTTGAATTAATAAAAAAGTAATTTCCTTTAAGTTTACGAGGTCACAAAACAAAATTTTCGCTAAAAATTCTTAATTGGCTTCGCTACAGGCTTTGCATCCACAGGCCACAGATCGTGAGGTTGTAAAACGAAACGACACGCTCAAAATTAAACATCCTTAATAAATTACTTTCTACCTCGATATGAACACCAAAAAATATGAATATATTTTTCCGCATTGATTTTACTAAGTAAGCATTAGGGCGGAAGTACACATGCCAGTAACTGGCACACTGGCGCGCAAACTACTGTAAAGTAAAACTAACTGTATTTTACACATTCTATAACATTTCCTGTAGGTAGTAAAATGTAATATCAAAGAAGTTTCATTAAAAATGTCCTAGATTTCAAGTTTTTAAGAGAGATTAGCCCGAGCTCGCAAAATGTTTACCGATAGCGCTCAAAGAGTCCGTGTACCGTTGATTTTAGTTAGAAAAATATTTATCAGAACTTCTGATGTTTCATACGGCAACTTGCTTAAGTATTTTTTTTAATTTCGCGATTACGTCGCTGGCCATAGCTAGTTGAACTTTAATGGATTATTAATTAGTACTGTCACTTATCAGAACAGTTACTTTGGTTAAATTGATGGTATTTTAATGAGTGTAACATATTGAAAACAGATTAATGCCGTGGGCGAGGACGCATCTGTTCAGCTATTATAATGCAATAAAACGCGAGATTAATCGTCAACCGATTGATATCGGATTACTCATTAATGTAAAAATAAATTAACGCTAACTAACAAATGTGGATCAATGTAATTGACTATGACCTAGTCACCCCTAACTTAGGGTAGGCTACGGACTGTCGCGGAAGAGTACGCAAGTGTTCCCGTGACCCAGCCGTAGGCGGACAGAAGGAACACCGCTGGGTTTTTAGGGGGTATTCCGGCCATTTCACCATCTGTTGACCGGCGAGCCCCACATACCCCCCCTGGTAACCCGGGGGGGGAATGCGTAAAGGCATTTTCTCAGCAAGAAAAAAAAGGGTAGGCTACCGACCGAGAGTTTGATTGTATATTGAGTTGATGATGAAACTAATAAATTATCTAATACCAATTATTTTATATTAAACAGAAATGTTTATTGGAAAAAAACTTAATGAACTCTTCATTCATTTTGATGGTTGACTGAGTTTTTGGAATAGTACTAATTATCTGTACTCATTATCAAAGAAACAAAATATATTATATAAATAACTCAAGACGTGAATTTTGTTTTCATGTTAATTATTTAAAAATGAATTTAAAATCTTTATTAATCGGTGGTATGATAAATAAAATTTCGAAAGCAAAGTTCAAAATGAACCTGAATATGTTTTATTATGGAGTAAATTAGCAGACTGAAGACGAGTTGGGTGAAATTACAGACAAAGAACTTATTTTAATATACAGTTTGTTCGTCAAATATGTCCCTTGATAATACGATGCGTAAGTTACGTTCGCAATACACGAGCCTTTTTTCAACTTTATTTAACTTGGTGCAAAATATACATTATATTACGTACCAAGTTTCAGCAAAGTAATGAATATTCTTTTAATATCAGTCAGGATTTGTATATCATATGATAACAGAATAAAACATATGCGGGGGCCTCGCACTAAAATTTGCTATTGAGTATTCGTCATCAATAAAATTTGTATATTACCATCGCGCGTTAGGTACACCATCAAATCTCGAACAAATTTTGTCGAATACTTTCTTGCAAAATATTCGTGCTATGTCCCCTGTATACAAAATCTTCACGTTAAAGTATGCTGTACAACACAATTGCATAAAAAATATGAGATTCAATGTGTTACGTGTCAATGCATGAAACAGATTCAACTAAAGTTTGAAAGTTAAAGTGGCGAGTGAAACGCTGTCGCAATTTGGCACACGAACTCTCAGCTGCGCCTCAAACTCCGGTTAACTTAATATTAGAATAGACATACGAGTATATTCCACTCATATAGAGGCAACACAAAATTCTCTCACTTAACAACATGAAGTATTAACACGGTTCGTTTAAAATGCGACATGTAAAATATTACTTCAGAAATAAATTAATCTATCTGGACCTTGCTAGTACTTACTCACTTCAATGATAAAAAAATACTTTTTACAACGCATAAACCAGACGTTAAACCGATCCCTCCTGATTAAGTGTTGAAGTGACGGAAACATGGTACACACTATCTTAGTCAAATTTGTATTTCGTAGATCGTTTCACTAATAAACAAGTGATGACAAAATATTAGTACGCACAAATACAAATAGCAGTGCAAGTATTTTTAAGTAAACTGGTTATATTAATGTTATACAAATGGAAGTTGTGCTTTACTTTCATGCTGCCATGTCGTGGTTACTAAGTAGTACAGTTGGTTGCACAAGTATCTTGTGCAGACATCGATCCTCTCCATTCCTTCCGCACATGTGCACACAAACAGCACAAATATATTTTGCAGTCACGTCGAAGTTTTCAGAACTTATGCAGGAAAACGCACAACATAGCAGTGCTTTTACAGAAGCTCATTACGTTGTTGGTTAAACTTTAAGCACTTTCGTACAACTATTGCTTCGGATATTTTCATAAAATGCTTGAGGTATTTTATTTTTATAATACTTTATGTGCGATATGTTTGCGTTTAGTAAATTAGCTTTCGCCCGCGACTACGTCCGCGTGAAATTAAAAAAACAAAAGTTAGTAGCCTATGCGTTCTTCCAGACTATCCTCTACATCAACACAAAATTTCATCGCGATCCGTTCAGCCGTTTAGCCTACAAACTCTAATAAACATCCATTCATCCATCCAAACTTTTACATTTATAATATTGGTATGATTGTTGAGTGTTTTTTATAGAAAGCTAAACAACTTAATATATTTTTGTCTATAATTCTTCAACTTTAGTGTAATAAATTTTATATAAATACATTATTTACATCACACGAAACGTTTATTTTTGTTAAATATTATTCCTCCCAGTGCCCTTTGAGGGAATTTCAATATTAACAACAATATAGTTTTCATACAAGAAATTTACTTCAAACAAAAGTATAAGAAACAATTAATGATCCCCTCAAGAGATATTGTACCGGTCCGCAATTGTTTTATCACCTTGCAAACTCGAACTCGGCGGTAAACTGTAAACTCGAGTTTTGTTTTACGATCGCGTAAATTTAATAGAAATTCTTGTTACGCTGTTTTATAAAAGTTGCTTATCGGCTACGCAAATAGGCGTTACATATTTTCCGTATAATTTTATGCGGGAGAGAGAAATTGCTATTTACTTTACTATCTTTACGAAATAGCAATTATTTTCTTTATAGAATCTATAAGAATCTATAAGAATCTATAATCTAAAATTTTTTATGATTGACTTGATATTGATCGGTCTTAACCCTTAAATACCTGAAATTTCAAATTTGATACCGGATTTATAAATCACATTGGACACCTACAATCGATTTTATTTTAATATTAGGCTGTTTACATGTTACCTTCGACTTAGAAAACAAGTTAGAAAACGAACATATCACGAAAATACAGGTATAAAAATATCATTTTTTATTCCCCTTTAATAAAAACACAGTAAAGGTTACACTTATACATTTTGTAATTCAATTAAAACAAATCAGTTTAATCAATTACAGTAGTTTAGTCAATTACAGTGGTAGATCTAAGCACGAATGGGTCGGCTCGCCCGGTGCAATACCACGACCACACAGAAGACAGGCGTGAAGTGGAAGCAATTCCGCGTTTCGTCTGATGAGTGTGGTGCCGGAGGCCCAATTTTAGTCCCTTTCCCGTTCCATCCTTTTCTCATAAGGAAAGAATCGGATGGGAAAGTGGATTTGACGGTGGAGGAGATGCATAGCAAGGGGAAATATCCTCTTTATGTGCGTCTCCTCCTCCGTCGACTTAGGGTAGGCAACGCATCTGCATTTGCAGATGTCTATGGGCCGCGGTCGCTTCGCCATTTCGGCGGATTTAGGTGGCCGCTTGCTCGTTTGCCACCATATTGAATAAAAAAAAATCAGGCTTTTAAGAGTTAAGCCTTTACAGCAATTAAGCTAGTATGCTGTCGCGTAAACCGATACTTTATCTATTATATTACGGGATTGGACGGTGTCAGACCTCTTAAAAGGACTCCTGCATAGAATTATCTACTCTAGGACTCACTTTAGGAGACCAGAACCGCTGTTACTCAAAGCGCGTTTTACATTCCGGTCAAATACATAAGTGGTCCAAACCACGACATGGAAATATTAGCTACAATTTAAAATACCAAGTTTAATTACCAAGTTAACAGTGGTAGAACCCGCTTTAACATCTTAGCACTGTAGGTTCGGCTCGCCCGGTGCAATACCACGACCTCACAGAAGACAGGCGTGAAGTGGAAGCAATTCCGCGTTTCGTCTGATGAGTGTGGTGCCGGAGGCCCAATTTTAGTCCCTTTCCCATTCCACCCTTTTCTTATAAGGAAAGTATTGGATGGGAAAGTGGATTTGACGGTGGACGAGACGCATACGAAGGAGAAATATCCTCTTTATGTGCATCTCCTCCTCCGTCGATTTAGGGTAGGCAACGGCATCTGTAATTGTGGATGTCTATGGGCAGCGGTCGCTTCGCCATTTCGGCGGATTTAGGTGGCCGCGTGCTCGTTTGCCATCTTATTGAATAAAAAAAAATTAAATCCTTAACTGATAAAGCAAATTGATTTGATTTACAGTGAGGACAATTGTACTAAATTGAAGGAATAAAGAATTTAATAAAGAAATTTAGCCGCAAGGGGTAACAAAACCAGTAAGAATTGAGAAAAGCCTGTAAGTGTTACTGGATTTCTAGGGGGAGAGAGAATTTGGAAAAAATTACAAAGAAATAATTCAGGTAGATGTAAAGATAATTTGTAGAATAAATAGATCGTGTCCTTCAGGTATATATAGGTAGAGCGTCGGTGGCTCAGTGGTTTAAGCACTTGACTTGTAATCTACAGGTCTTGGGTTCGAATACCGCCATGTACCAATGTGATTTTCGATTTTTCGAATTTTCATATGTACATAATTTACCCGACGTTCTTACGGTGAAGGAAAACATCGTGATGCAACCTGCACATATCGGCGAAGAAATTCAAACATATGTGTGAAGTCAACCGACCCGCACTTGGCCAGCGTGGTTGACTATGGCCTAGTCACCCTAACTTTACGGTAGGCTCCGAGCCTCTCGGTGGGGACGTATAGTCAGCTGGTGATGGTCCTTCAGGTATATCAAAGGTAACCTCAATTTAGCTGTTCAAATATGTTCAGACATCGTGATAATTAATTAGATAAAATTACACACGTCTATCAGTTTATCTCCGACGGTGTTTACTTTGCCCTCGAAAAGTACGACGAGTACATTTATCATTTCGCTCCTTTATTGCCCGACTGGCAAGAGGGTAGTTTTTTCACCGGTATGTATGTTTATAGGCATGTATATATTATTCACCTGAGGTTTTAATGTCTTTACTTTTTTTATGTGTGAAGTGTTATTTGGATTTTCCTCGGCGCATCATAATGGAAAGAAGTGTCAACATATTTTTGATTAACTTTTACACACTTTTTTACGTCATTGGCTCATTGTGACCATTAAAATGTGTTCCAATTACTTATAATATTGTCTTGAAATACCGTTACAATAACTTTTCTTGAAACATTTTATAATAGCCCCAGTTTCAGTACCTATTCGTGTGCAAGCTGCGTGAAGTTAAATAGCAGTTCATGCCAATAGAGAGGGGATTGCCTATCAAAATAAACGATTCCTTTTTATTCTAGATTCCATCTTATAATCAATACTGTAACAAATTAAATTATTTAAGTAATATTGTACATAGTTTATATACTTACGGACACAGATAATGTAACAAGGGAGCCATGTAATTATTATATAATATTTGTAGCAAAAAAAAAATTCTACATTATTTGCCAATCATATATTTTGTTAATTTAAATAATTATAAAAACCTTTTGCACTTGCACTTATTAAAAAATTTGGACTGCGGAATAGTAAAAATAAAACAATCGTAAGCACTTGTCAGAAAAAGAGTATTAATCATGTTTTCGAAGAATGTCAATAAAAAACAACAATATAAAATTTACGTCGGATGAGGTAACCTGTCAACTCATGTATCACCTATCCGGATGCACACTGGCAAAACAAATAACTATGGATTTTATTCGTTTCCTACTACAAAGTTGCTGTTGTTAAATTCTCATGTTGTCATCAACAAGAAGTAATTCAAATTTTAATCTTCCAAATCCTTTATATTCGAAGCGTTGTTAAGATTGTTTGCAATCATTTGTCACTTCGGGCATCAGCTTGACGTTTATCACGTTGCAAAATGATGAATGTGTGCCACTATCACTGGGTACAAATTTAAGCTATTAATCACAACGGCACACGCGATTTTACGTTATTAAACCCGTTTAGACACATTATTGAAAGCTTACGTAACCTTAGGTACGCTGTGTAATGATACGAGGTGTAACATTTATCTAGCGGCTCGTTGTTCGCTGGTTTCATAGTTAACGTACTGACTGCACGACTGCTCGCCGTGTAACATCGACAAGCTGTCGTAGGTATGAAACAATTCTACATATTTATCAGACACTTCTCAATGTAACATTGAGTGAGCTAACAGTGAAAAACAACACAATTAGTTTTAACAATTTTTACCCATCAGTACAATCAAACAAAAGTTGTTATTCACGGAAAACAAATGAATAAAAGACTTTTATCATTAAATCCGCAATAGAATACGTCGGATAAAAGTATTTTTATTTGAAAACGTGACAAATGTGATATTTGCACAAGCATTGTAATAGTGGGCTGCTACTATCATAGGTCTTGTATAAAATTATATTGGCATCCCTTTCATTATTATTAATAGGAACAGAGACAGCATGTTTTAATACGGCAGTGTAACATTGCAACCGAAACATGATCCCACAACTCCGTGTATTCTGAATATTAACTCATTATCATTCTATACCATTGAGGCAAATCCAGACTTAAATTTTAATTTTATTCCTATTGGCAAGATGATAAGGTGGTAAGTAAATGTACAATGCGTTTCAAATAAGTATTGTACAATAACCTATTTAGCTCTCAAACCGAAAAACAACTTAAAATTAGTGAAACACAGATTTTAAAATAACTCAATTAAAATTACGCACATATTTTTGTTGAAGACTCTATATTCTAGTGAACTTTGACAAGTCGATGTCTTTACGTCCACTATTTGAAACATTAAAAAAATCCTCCCGAGAGTCCAGCAATAATATATGTATATTACATTAAAACACAGGTAGCAAATTCTTTAATTTCAAGAACCAAAAAATACAGCGTTAAGCCGACTATTTCTCAAAGTTTGTAAAAATAAATCGCTTTACCTTTCTTATATCCTACGAAGCTTTCATCATTCGTATGGCTTAAGTATATCTGAGCTCGGTATCTCACTACACTCAAATGTGGGTTTATATTTTATTGCTGCTGTAAAAAATATTCTGACAATACCAAAAACTAAGTCAGTGAATAAACCTCAGTTATTATTGATATCATTATGAGCTCACTATACGTCCCTATTATCGTCATTCGTAGTCTACCCAAAGTAGAATAGACTTTTTTAAAGAGGGGAATGCTTTATGCATGGGGCATACCCACTAATCCACCTCTGGTTCCTTCTACGCATGGTGGCGAGGCTATGGGTACAGTGTTTAGCACTCCTCTGTGGCCCCGCCTGCGCTAGCTGCAGCAACCCCTCGTTCGGGGGGGGGGGCTAGCCTCCCCAGAACTCCCCTGGAATAGACGCACCGGAACAACAGTACGCCTTCCATCTGCTCTCAGGTTGCATCACTTAGTTTTCGTCGTTAGGCACGTCGGTTAAATGTACATATGATATTAAAAATTGAAAAACACATTGGTAAGACGAGATTCGAACCAAGGACCTGCAGATTAAAAGTCAAGGTATTAACCTCTGAGCCACCGACGCTCGCTACGTACACTATGACTCTATAATCTATAGTAATTATTGATCTCCTGTTTCCCTTTCTCTTACTTATTAATTTTCTCCTTACTTAGTTCACATTATTATTTCTAGTAAAAAGCCTAAGAACAGGAAAATCTTTCAGCGAGAATATCCACTTTCAATCAATTTTTGATTAATCTGTAATAACATAATTTGATTTGATCGAACGCCTGTTGGGAATTAATCTGGAACTGATTTAACATTATGATTTAACTGACAGGTTTAAGTTGAATATTATTTTGACAGGTCTTTGGGAAACCGGTTTAAATATATAATATGTAGCCGAGGTTATAACGTTGCGTGTTATTTTAAGTAAGTAATTTTCTCAGTAGAATTAAAATTAAAGTTTATCGACAAACGTATTTTTATCTCTGTCGTTTTAAAAAGATTAAAAGAGATGACAACAGCTTTTCTTATAGGTGTTTTGTAAAATAAAACTTAGTGTCAGTGGAGTAGTGTAACAGTTTAAAGTTAATGAAAGATCTCCTTCAATCTGCACTACTTTTGAACTTGTACAATTTCTCGTTCAGCATTCAAGACGCTACTTTCCCATTAAATCACGTTGGACGTTCCCCGTTTTAATAGGTTTTATAATTTGTAGAAATAATACGAGATCAAAAATATTATAAAAAAATTACAATATAAGAGAAAATATAGTAAAGAAAGCTTGAATTAGTACATATCTGTTATATATTTTTTATTGTGGTGGAAGTTCTTATCCCTTAAAGGCAAAAAATATAAAA
>LD688930.1:2113260-2129092 GCA_003118335.3 Papilio memnon | reverse complement strand
TAGGCAACAAAGAAGTATGTGTTTACGCTTTATTATATTAGTATAGATATGAGGTACTTAGCGATACTTAATTAAATACATTTTGTTTCAATAAATAATACTTTGTTCTGGTATAAAAGAAATTATTTTTCAAAGATTTTTATAATAAAGTAAGTTCCTCTAGACCGAACAAAGGTCGTTCATTTTGAACGAGCTTTCCGTTTGGGCTTAAAAGAGTCATCATTTAACTTCACGCCGGCCGCACACGAGTAAAGAATTTCGATACGCCTCGCAAAAGTTACTGTAGCGTTCTTAAAAAAACGATCTGAATCAAACATTTTCAAGAAACTTTCGAGGAACATTAGTAATAATTTGCAGTGATTTTTTAGAATGAATAAACTAAATATTGACTACGATCCCACCTGATGTTAAGTTGTCATGAGATAGAAGAATTATCTTTCCTCTTTCAGAGATGGTACGCGCTATAAATAAGTGCTCATTCAACAACTAAATTGTCAGACGGGTTAATTAAAGATAGATATAAAAATTCATTTTCCACAAAAAGCTGTATTTAATGCAGAGGCAGATGGGCATTATCTTAAATGGCAAATTAACAAGTTGTTTTTTTTTTCTGTAAAAACTGGCATAATTCAATTAGTGGTCTTAGGATTAGGAGGTAACCACTCTTAAAACGATAGCCACTGAGTATAACTTATCAAAAATAAATTAAAAGAGCCGATTTCATAAAATTGGGAAAAATCTGGAAAAAATCTAGGAATTTCTTTCTATTAAACATTTTAATAAAACAATTAAACTTCTAAGCTTTCATGCATACTAATGTCACCACATTATGTAGTAATGTTAAGCTGAATTAGAGTAACAGAAGTGAGGCTGATTAATTGAAGATTGTAAAGTCGCGAAGTCGCTGTTTGTTTCATGTTAAATTAGATTTACCGTTGTAAAGAGTACGCTGACGAAAAGGGAAATCTTATTAACCCTTTATTGCTTAGTCAAAACTGAAAATTTGTTTCATGAACGTGAAATCTCGATTAAATTTACCTTCATACTTTTATCTATACTAATATAATAAAGCGTAAACACACACTTCTTTGTTGCCTAAGATGTCAGCAATTACAGCATATTTTTGAATAATTATTTTTTTAATAAAAAGCCTTACACTTGCGTCACGCTTTAGGCTATATGTTTTCACGCCAATAAACTTAGGGGGTAAATATTTTGGATAAAAACTCTAATGTGGGAAAGAGACCATAAACTGCTGCCAAAATCAAGGAAGCAAGATTGCCATGGTTTGTCATCATCTCATGTCATTTTGACATTTGCAATTGATAATTTGACAAAGTTAGGTAAACAATGAAATAAAGTTTTTATAATTCCACGCGGATGTAGCCGCACGGGAACAGCTAGTCACTGATAAAGTTGGTAACTTTGCTTGATATTTAATTACAATTATAACAAACCTATCTAAATTTTACCTTTATAAGGTTGTTATCACAGACTATTTTAACAAACATATTTCTATCATTTTAAACTCTGAAAATCACATTTACAGCCATTGAAATGTATATATATATATATACGAGCTATCTTTAAGCTAGCTAAAATGGATTTTCTTTGTGTGCATTTTTTTAAGCTGTATTAAGCTTGCGTCGGAATTATTCTCGGCGGTACATTAATCATCTTCCTTAATCATATTCTTCAGGAAACTAGACTCATCGGAATAAATTACTGTACTAACCTTAATCATGAGAGTGCGGAAAATACTACCGCTAGAATCTTACTTTCAAAATTCCACAATGTCTGTATCTATACTAATATTATAAAGAGGGAAACTTTGTTTGTTTGATTATAATGAATAGGCTCAAAAACTACTGGTCAGATTTTAAAAATTCTTTCACCGTTAGAAAGGTTATCTGTGAGTAACATAGGCTATATTTTTTCATTCCATTTTTATTATTTTTAGATTTCAGGCGGACGGGGTCGCGGGCAAAAGCTAGTATAATGTAAAAGAATCCTGTACTGTTTATCTTTCAAGTCTCTGTTTGTTCCGTGTCTTCTCCGATATGGACCGATTTTGACGTGACCTGGAGTAACAGGCCATTTTCTTAATTACACGCTGATGAAGTTGCGGGTAATAACCTATCAATATAAAATATATTAACGTTTTATTTAATTTGAAATTAACAACATGTTTTAATGTTACCGAGGAAATCATTAAAGGGAAGTTTAATGAAAGAATTTGTTAAATGTTTTATAAATGGAACAAAAATGTCCTTTGATCTTTTATGAAATAGAAGAAAATAAATTGTGATGTTTGTACTGATTCATATTATACGGAAAATAATATCACGATAAGCTTCTTTCAATTTCACATTATAATGTAATTGTTAATAAAATATTACAGGTATAATATTAAATCGAACCAATAAAGTCCTGTCCCAAACTCGGCTTATTTGATAGAAAAGGTTATAGAAATTTTCGTTATAAGAAAGTATCTAAACAATCTATGATTGGAGACCCCAGTGGAGAATGGAATTGTAGTACGAGCTGTGGCCCGCAAACTTCGTAAGCGTGGAATTTTAAAAAAATGGTCCTCTATAACATTCCCGCGTGCAACTACTTTTTACCATTTACCTTCCAGTCAAAGTCCCGTCCAAATCGGTCCACCCGTTCCAGAGATAGCGGTCCGGTCGCCATTTTGACAGCGCGGAATTTAAAAAAAAGTAGCCTATGTAAGTATGTTAGTAGTATATGCCCGTCCATGTCAGCTATTAGCTAGCAGCTACTACTAGCTAGCGAACAGACCGACAATGTTTTTTAATGCGATTTTCGTTATCAGCAACGCAAATTAATCATCTTCTCGAAAATTTTCTTTTGATATTACAAACAGACACTCCAATTTTATTATATGTATAGATAATAAACTAAGTTTATTTATAATCTCATAATTGTTAGTATATTTTAGTCTCAAAGTTTAGAACAATAGTCTTCTCTTTTCAATTCAAATTTTTAGTAAGGACATTGATCCTGGGGTCAAGAGATGCATTAAACATTTATTAAAAACTTTAATTTAATTACATTCATCAAAACAATGAATCAAAACACAATGCTGTTTCACAATTAGTGTGTTGAAATTGAATTACCTTGAACAAACATTTAAACCTGAAGTGAAATACGTTGTCCTTTATTAACGAAACGACCGCATTAACCCCGGCGGCTCTGAACAGTATTAGCTATTTATTCTGGTCTCGGTTTTACCTTATTTGCCTACAGAGTATTATTATGATAGCATTTTAACACATTTTTCCTAGTATATTCAAATAAGGAACGATATTTTGCAATTTAAATGCCTTTTTCATTAATAGTCTAGCACGATTGATACAAAATACATAGTCGAATAGTGAAAAAAGAGTTTAATTACCACTTTGAAAGATAGAAATCTAAGATCGTAACGCCATCTAGTTTAAAATTTTAGAAATAAAAAGTTCGTTTTATTTTTTTATCAGTGTATTGTTATATTGTGTCCAATCTAAACGGACGCGTTTACGGACGATAATCCTTTTGAGCGTTAGAACTTCCACGTTCAATGAATGTGGACCGATGTGTTGAGTTTCCTTTAACATCCGAGTATTATAAATAAGTTAGTACTTCAACTTTCAAAGTGCATAGACGTAGGTCAAAGTAAAGCGCTACGAAATTTAAGACCAGTTTAATCCAAGTAGCATAAAGTACACTGGAAGTGTTTATTTAAGCTCTATGTTTGAAGTCTGGCTTTAACAGTAACCTAATATTTGTTTGTTGATAATTTATACTTGGTCTGTAGTAAACTAAAATGACAAATGTAACTACTTTGTGAGTATAATTTATGTAATATTTCTTTAAGTTATATAAATAAATGTTTAATTATTCGTGTTTCTATTTACTGTTAGAATTATTTAGTTTATAATTATATATTTGTTTGTTTTTAATTTAATTATAAAAATAAGAACAGTTGTAATTTATTTTTCCCAAGTACGGTTCGCGACAGGCAGGCGGCCCGTAAAAATGAAGCCAAAATTAAGATTTTTATCAAACCGTATGCCCCGACGTACAATGAGTAGGATAGACCAGGGAAATGATTAAATTAAACCTTGTAACTATGTATGTACTTAAATCACTGGATTGATAATTATATACAATTTTAGCAGGCCTTTCGAGGACACCAGAGAAGAATCATGCCTTAATAAAACTAAGAAATAAATAAAAAACATTATTTTTGCCAGCATCATGACTTTTGATACAATTAGTCAAACAAATAAAAGAGAAACTGCTCTATTGATTCTATAAAAATAGTAAAACCTACATGGACATAAAAATGGCATAAGTTATATCGCAAGACAGCTACAGCACGACGATTTTGTGAAATTTTGAGATAAGTAGGGGGCGCTAGTGGGCTTAGACAATTCATTTTCTTAAAAAGACATTTAAATCATACTTTCATACTAACATTATAAATGCGAAAGTTTAGATGGATGTTTGTTAGAAGCTACTCACTTTTGTTTTTTTTTAATTCCACGCGGACGGAGTCGCGGGCGAAAGCTAGTATATAAACGAGACATATTTTTTCACCAGTACTTTCTATTGAAGGTACTATATCAGTGGCCAAGATTAGTACGCCACCTCGTGACGTGACCTCGTCAATACAAACGTATTGATATAATAAAAACATGTACAAAAATATAATAAGCTCCACCTTTTATTATAAAATAGTGTTACAAAATAAAATACAAACATTTAAATGTTGATAATTAAATATATTGACATGTGTTTTTGAGGTTGTATTAATAGATAGTGTTAGTGATGCGATGTGAAAAATGTTCTAAGTGAAGTGCCAACCGTGAAGTGCCTTCTCTATATATTTGAATCTCTTTATTTTCATCATTTCTTATTACTTCGACTTATCCCCACCGGGTCGGTTCTATGCTATTATGTAGTTGTTGTTACCTATGTTACGTATACCTCCGTTAATGTAATACGACGCTGTTAATGTTTATTTAACTTAGTGAGTGTTTTGTAAATAATATTTCGGAATAGAGATGTATGAATTATACATTAACACAGAAACGTACTCAAATCCTCTACTGAAGGGTGAATAAACTTGATTCCTTAGCCCATTTACATAGTAGCTAAAACGTTTACGTCAACCTAATACATCGACAATAACAGTAAATAAATGTCGATTTATTAAATGAAAATAGAATATCAACAAGCATGTATCATCTAATATAATAAAGCGTAAACACACACATCTTTGTTGCCTAAGATGTCAGCAATTACAGCATATTTTTGAATAATTATTTTTTTAATCAAAAGGCCTACACTTACGTCACGCTTTAGGCTATATATTTTCACGCCATTAAACTTAGGGGGTAAATATTTTGGATAAAAGCCCTAATGAAGGAAAGAGACCATAAGTTGCTGCCAACGTCAAGGAAGCAAGATTGTCATGGTTTGTCATCACGTCATGTCATTTTGACATTTGTAGTTGATAATTTCAGAAATGTAAACAATAAAATAAAGTTTTTATAATTGCACGCGGTTGAAGCCGCACGCGAACAGCTAGTTGTGTGTATTTGTATAATTTTAGTCGAATACTTAGCAACTTTATCTAGAACTTAGCATTATTATTACATTTTCTACTATCTTGCCCGCGACTCCGTCCTCGCAGATTAAAAAAATCTTAATATGTGTTCTTCCATACTATACTCTACATCTATGCCAAATTTCATCGAGATCCGTCCAGCAGTGTAGGCTACAAACTCTAACAAACATCCATCCATCCAAACTTTCACCTTTATAATATTAAGAAAGAAGCAAGACAACACACAAAGCAGATCAGTTTGTTTACAATCAACGGGTTATTTAATTTAATCGCATTCATCATAATAACGCACACTAACGCCACCTTGTATCCTCACAAATGCGATTTCTGATGATAAACTGTTAGTAACTTGAAATCCTATAATTAATAAAATATATTAGACTTCGAGACTTTAACTAATTTCTAACCGACTTCAAAAAGGAGGTTCTTAATTCGTCTGTTTGTTTGCCGTCTTGTCTTATTAAAAAGGTCCATACCCTGTCGCTTTAAATAACTGTACGAGTTGTACAGTTATTTAGAGGGAAAACTTTTTACTATAACACAGTGCGGAAGTCAAAAGATCTGACGCCGAACATTAAGTTTCCTCGCGCCGACGAAAAATGTAAGCATCTTTTCCCGAAAGGCTTCCCACAAATATAATAATGTTCTTTGCTCTTCAAAATATATTGTATTTCAAAAACATGAGTCTGAAATGATGTTTCCTGTTGCTGTTAATGAATATTTTAATTTGTGGCTCTTGACCTAATATTTGATGTCATCATACTTCAGACTAATATTATGAGTATAAATAATATTATAAATGGAAAAGTTTAGATGGATGAATGGAGTAGCCTATGTGTTCTTCCAGACTATCCTCTACATCTATACCAAATTTCATGGATATCCGTTCAGGCGTTTAGGCTACAAACTCTAACAAACATCCATCCATCCTAAACTTTCGCATTTATAATATACTAGCTTTCGCCCGCGACTCCGTCCGCGTTTAATTAAAATTAAGAAAAGTGAATAGCCTATGTGTTCTTCCAGACTATCCTCTACAGCTATACCAAATTTCATCGAAATCCGTCCAGCCGTTTATGCTACAAACTCTAACAAACATCCATCTAAACTTTCGCATTTATAATATTAGTAAGATATATTGTTAACAATTCTATTAATATTTGTATTATACGAGTATATAAAAATATTAGGATCAATTGAAAATAACTATAGCTTAAGTAAAAAGTTATATAGAGTACTACTAAATAATCGTAGTAGTCACCAAGGCAACGTATATTTATATGAAACTCGTAAATATACGGCGTTTGAGTATATCTGAAACAACTTAACATTCTAACATAAAGTACACCTGGCTCTTTACAGACCGCTCCCGATTACGACTGAGACGCGATCTTTTCAAACGGGGTATTTCAAAAGGCTACCGTATCAAAGAAATCAAAAATGTAACAAATGCCAACGAATACAAATATTTTTACTATCGCACAGGGCGGCACAGGACTGGGCATCGTGGCAATCGATGGTTGGGCCTACTTTCAGCAGTGAATGACCTTAGCCTGATGATGATGAAATCGTGATAGAACAACTGTCCGGTCAAAAAACGCGGCTGTCTTTGCGTTTTAAAAATATACCTTTTCAAAGTAAAGTCTATTTCTATTTCTTGTTTATCCCCTCTTCTTGTTTCCTCCCTCAGCGGATTGGGCATGTGTCGAGTTAAGCAAACATCATAAAAAATTAAAACATCAACACCGTACATTTTGTAAGTTAATTAACATTAATATGGTGGACCGTCGGACATTATTATTCCTTTTTTGAAGAGATTATAAATGATATTTAATTAACTCGTTCATTTGTAATGTTGCCCAAACAAACATTTACGTAACACACAAAGAAATAGATTCTTTTGTTAAATTACAAAATTCCTCGGAGAGCGTGCGGGTCCGATTGAACATTCGTCTCTGTCAGTCAACAACACAAGCTGCTCTCGCTGATGTATCGGTATTTTGGAACTTTTGTCAGCGTGTGCGGGTATACAATGACACACAAAAATATTTACTTTTTATAAGAAAAGGGGGCAAACGAGTCGTGGGAACACAGAGGTCGTCAACAACGCCCATGGACATCCGCGCCACCAGAGGAACTACAGATGCGTTGCCGGCCTTTGAGGTAATGGTAGGCTCGCTTCTTGAAGGACCCTAAGTCGTGCTGGTTTGGAAATACCGCAGACAGACCGTTCCACAACACGGCTGTGCGAGTCAGGAAGTTACTGTCGCTAATTGTACACTAAGACGGATGAACCCTGGAGCCTACAAGACCTTGACCCTAGTGTAGATACCAGGCCCTCGACCACTTTCCTACATAGACATTAATTTTTTTGTAAAAATAATATAATTATATTAGATGAATATCAAATTCCCATAAACATAAATTTATTTTATAAAACAAAACCAAATAAATACTAAGTAGTGGGAATCATTTTCATTGAATTAGACCGCACAAACATATTATAATGAGAAAAGATTTGTACTTTTGTATGTATTGAAATAACTCAAAAACTACTCGGCCGATTTCGAAAATTATTTCACTATTAAAAAGCTACGTCATCAATGAGTTACATAGGCTATGTTTTTAATTATTTACTAGCAGTTGCTCGCGACTTCGCCTGCGTGAAAATAAAAAATATATCCTATGTTACTCGCCGATAAATTACCTTTCTAACAATGAAAGAATTTTTAAAATCGGCCCATTCGTTTTTGAGTTATTTCAATACATACAAAAATATTATACAAAAATACAAATCTTTATAATATTACAATAGATTAATTTCACGTTGGGAAGTCGCGAGCAACAACTTGTCTTAAATATAGTATATCTGGACACATCTTTCCATAATATAATAGTTGAAAGGATATAAGAAAAATAAATTTATTCATTTTTTTAATGTATTAACTTATAAAAGACTGCTTGTTTCAGTTATTTGAAATACGCTTTAATGGGGGACAAAATGAAATTTTAATAATGCGTCATTTTTAGTAAAGAACGTGTTGTCTCTCTTCGTCCCTTCTAAAAATCTGACAGGACGGACAACATGTTAACATTTGGACGGTGAGACGCGCTTTAAAAAAACATAGATTGTTAATTAAAAAAAAAATCATCCGATATACGTATATAAATAAAATTGCATCATTTAATTATTGTGCTTATATGCAATTGACACGCAAATATAATATAGTATTCATTTTAATACTAAAAATTCATATTTTCACCTGATACTTCAGAAAATTTCATTCTAAATTTAAATAAGAAAGGCTTAAAACGTAAGCGTCATGGAAGCTTTTAACAAAATACATTTTTTAACCTCAAAAAGATATTAGGATTACTTATCCTTTTCTCACAGACTAAAAATAACTGGATAAAATGAAATGGTAGTCGTATAAGATAAAAAGTTTTCTATTTTTACTTATGATATTGACTAGCTTTCGCCCGCGACTCCTTCGGCGTGGAATTAAAAAAAAAACAAAATTAAATAGTCTATGTGTTCTTCCAGATTATCCTCTACATCTAATTCAAATTTCATCAAGAGCCCATCAGCTCTTTAGGCTACAAACTCTAGCAAACATCCATCTCAACTTTCGCATTTATAATATTAATAACATTCTAATTTTTTTCCTATATCTTCTTCAATCGATACTGCCGTGCTATATACGTTTTACTAAATTAATCTAAAAAAAATTGTCGAAGTATTCTTGAATAATTTGATACATACCTTTTAAGATATATGCTAACATGGTTTTGTCACGTTTAGCTCGCTATCTTTTCTAATCATTTTCGATATCACATTTACATTTTTATTAAAGAAAAACTGAATAAATACATGATTTTTAATATCATATTTAAAACACAACGTGCAACTTATACCGAATTATGAATACAATATTATTTATATTTCTTACTAGTTGTTGTCCGCGACTTCGTCCACGCAATAAAAGTAGCCTATAATATGCCCGTCTATGCCAGCTACCCTTCAGTCCGGTCGAAATCGGCCCAGCCGTTTCGGAGATTACCCGGAACAAACGCGACTTGCAGACAGAGGAAAATTTTACATGCGATTTTCGTTATCAGCAACACAAATACATCTTCCCGAAATCTGGAATTTTTGTTTTGATATTACAAACAGACACTCCAATTTTATTATATGTATAGATAGAAGATAATTCACTTTTTACTTAAGGGATATTGAACTTTATCATGTCTTCGATCAAGAGTTTACAAGTACAATATAGAGTTCGACGACCCGCATGGGTTCACGTCTTAAGTTATGAGAAATAATACTTGAATAATGTATCAAGTATAAGTTTGTATCGAGGAATTAATTTTCTAGGCTCTAGATCATTTGAATATTATCTTATTACACAGAGGTATACAACCGGATATTTGACTGTCAAAGTACAACGAACTTTTTTCCTTATTGATAAGGAAAAAAGTTCGATAATTTCAATACGCGTCGATAGAAGAGTATAATCAACCGACGCACAATTATCTTTCAGATAATAGGTAATTATTTTTTAATCTTCCTTCATAATTATATTAATTAATAATTAATCGACATGACAATATTATTTTTGTTAACATTTGTAATGTATGTTATCAATTATTGAAAATTTTCGCAGAATAAAAATACAATATTGCGAAATTGTAGACAACGGCTATTAACATTATATGATAACTGATAACAAAAGTCAGAATTACTTCTAAATGCAGCAGTTATCATTTAACGCATAAGTGCGGGAGGGCGCGGAGGCGGCGACGTATCTATAAATTATAGCTTGCATGACAGTGGTATGAATCGTTTAATAGCGCAATGCGTATACACATGCCAGTAAAATAGAACTGTTGCTTGCATACCAGTTCACGAAACAATAATTGTGTGTCAAACTTCGCAACACCTTCGATCACTCTCTAAAAGCTGTCACATAATCAAATGTCATGCAATACTTGCATGCCAGTTAACTTTTACACATGCTTGTATCTGGCATATGCCAGCTACTGTTACGTGTATTCCCGGGCTACCTACTATCAAAGCTTTTCGTATCAATTTTACAAAGCTAAAAGCGACAATAGCACAATGAAAAACAAAAGTCGTTTATGAAATTTTCACGAGCAAGTTTTACTTGTGAGTTTTCGTTTCAGCCGGCTTTATGCCGCTTTGATGAATGCGGTTAAATCGACTACAAGCTTTTATTTTCCTTTCTTTTTTGTGGATTCGGTATACACATGGTAAAAACTGCACAGATTGCGGCGACATTTTAGGGTGTTTTGAAAACTCCGGGGTAGGTTTATGGCCCAAAAATGGTTGATATTTGTATTTACTTGAGAGAGCAAGACAATGATGTCAGCTAGTTATAGATATAGGTTTATCAAGAAGCTTTAATCATCGAAGACTAACAAGGTTTCTTGGACGGACTTTATGCCAATTTATGTCAAAGAATATCCCGGTAAGCAGATAGACAGCGACTAGAGTCCCAGAACATATCAATGTTTATCAGAAAAATGTGTAACATCAAAGTTACTTCTAACATTTTCTTTATAACACTGGTTAGAAACATAATAATAGAATTATAAAACTAGCTTTCGCCCGCGACTCCGTTCACGCGAAAGCAAGTAGCCTATGTGTTCTTCCAGATTATCCTCTACAACTATGCCAAATTTCATCGAGATCCGTTCAGCCGTTTAGACTACAAACTCTAACAAACATCCATCTATGCATCCATCCATCTAAACTTTCGCATTTATAATATTAGTATTAGTAAGATGTTTTCAGTCAAATTGATAAGTAACTCATGCATTAATATTTTCTCTCGTTTCCTTCCGTTACGACGTCGAATATTTTGATTCGTCAAAAACAATAACATGTAAAACCGTTCCCAATTTTTACACACAAGTTGATTTCCTTTTTGAGGGGTCGTTACATAGGCAATGGGGCGAAACATCAATTAGGCTTCACGCTGCCCGCACAAGGCAAAAGGCTGCCGCTGATATATTGAACAATGCTGTGACCGACATCGAAAACGTTTCATTACACGACGAATGTATTTTAATAAACAGAGAACGGAACTTAATTTAAAATGTGTTTCCATTTATGTTTACTCTGAATTAACATTTGTACCTATAAAATTAAGTCGGTTAATTATAAAAACTACACTTGAATTTAACCATGATTTACAAAAAACTTAAAGGAAGACAGTTATCTCTCAATCCGGAGAGGATTGACTGCGTTTCATTGGCGTCGACAGAAGACAGCTGTCCCCCTTAGAGAATCAATGTAAAACAGATATAAAACTACTACGAGTAAGACCATATAAATGATAGCTCTTACACCTCCCAGACCTAGCGTAGATCATCTCTAGGTGCAATCAAGCAACGAAAGACTAATTCAATCAGACTCGTGTAAAGTCTGTTTTGGTGTTGACAAATTTAATACAGATATGTTAATAAAATGAAAAAATAAACGAATTAATAATACTTTACGCTGATATCCTGAATGTAACCGACTATCGTTTAATCTAACTTTACAGGCGAACCATTTTTGTCACTTGAAGGAGACAAATTATTCTTATCAGAAGGAATAAGAGACGGTTCTTGGACGTAACAGTGATGGAAGTTTGCTGAGATAAGGGAGCGATGTCAATGTCTAGCGCAAACTGGTATTATTAGAGAATGATCGTATTCGTAATTTGCTTAATAATGTAAAGAGTTACTAATGAAATTAAAAATAGAGTAGACAGTAGCCATAGCAGTAATAGACATGGACTATATTAAATACTAGCTGTTCCCTTGCGGCTTCATCCGTGTGAAATTATAAAACATTTATTTAATTTTTTACCTACATTTGTCAAATTATCAATTGCAAATGTCAAAATGACATGACATGCTTCAAACCATGGCAATCTTGCTTCCTTGATGTTGGCAGCAACTTATGGTCTCTTTCCCACATTAGGGTTTTTATCCAAAATATTAACCCCTTAAGTTAAATGGCGTGAAAATATATAGCCTTAAGCGTGACGTAACTGTAGGGCTTTTTATTAAAAGAATTATTCAAAAATATGCTGCAATTTCCGACATCTTAGGTAACAAAGAAGTGTGTGTTTACGCTTTATTATATTAGTATAGATGTAAAAATAATAAAATAAACATACTGGTACATAATGTAGCTGTTGGCTGCAACTTTGCACTAGTTTGTGTCAATGCCAATGTAATGAAAAAAAATCAAGTGTTATAGAACTTCTTTTAATCATACCGAAAATGCCAAGTTAAGGATAATTAGTTTTTAAATACTCGTTAAAGAAATTTCACAAACAAAATGTCTTCTAGATAATGGCGATGAACTTGTCAAAAAGGTAAAATTAATGAAAATTGAAAGGATGAATTATTCAAAATCTTTTTAAATTTATTTGAGAATTTGTTTTATACATATAGCATACATATTATTTTACTATCATACTAATATTATAAATGTGAAAGATTAGATGGATGGATGGAAGTTTGTTAGAGTTTGTAGCCTAAACGACTGAACGGATTTCGATGAAATTTGGTATGGATGTACAGGATAGTCTGGAAGAACACATAGGCTACTCGCTTTTGTTTTTTAATTCCACGCGGACGGAGTCGCGGGCGAAAGCTAGTTTCTTCATAATTTTATAACCTATGCAACCGTGGCAGTATTCATAGTTCTTTGTTTTATGTAGCACACGCATCATCCATTACCTTGTCCCGTGTTCTCCCCTTCGTTGTACTTTCGCTTCCTTGATTTTGGACGCACGCAAAGCATTCGCCGTTCATTATACTAAAAAATCTTATTTATTTCCTGAACATTTAACGTCTCATGTAGCAATTGGCTTCTTATTGTATACGAGAAATACTTAAACAGATAAAATTTTGAACTTTATTTTTTACTAGCTGTTGCCCGCGACTTCGTCCCCGCAATATTAAGATAAAAAAGTAGTCGAAGTAAGTATAATATGCCCGTCTATGTTAGCGTGTGAAAGTGAAAGTCCGGTCGAAATCGGCCTAGCCGTTTCAGAGATTACCCGGAACAAACGCGGCTTGCGGACAGACAGACAAAACATTTTAAATGCTATTTTCGTTATCAGCAACGCAAATACATCTTCCCGAAATCTGTAATTTTTCTTTTGATATTACAAACAGACACTCCAATTTTATTACATGTATAGAAGATAGATATACGAGTATTATAATAACACAAAAATCCGCTGAAGCGAAGAAACCCGAGCATAATAAAATAAATTGAGAACAATAAAATGAAACGTTTATGGAGCACAAACACGTGCAATGTTAATATAAATCTGTAAATAATTTCGTCTCTTACTTCCTTTTAGTGGCTTTAGGCAAATGTAACAGCTGTTGTTTTAAATTATGTTTTATTTTAAATATTGTAAAATCATTATCATATAACAATTTTTATTTATTATATTTATTTATAGTTATATATAATACTAGCTTTGGCCCGCGACTCCGTCCGCGTGGAATTAAAAAAAATAAAAATGTAGCCTATGTGTTCTTCCAGACTATCCTCTACATCTATCCCAAATTTCATCGACATCCGTTCAACGTTTAGGCTACAAACTCTAACAAACATCCATCCACCCATCCATCTAAACTTTCACATTTATAATATTAGTATGATTATAAATACAAAAGTTTAGATAGATGGATGGATGTTTGTTAGTTTGTGGCCTAAACGGCTGAACGGATTTCAATGAAAATTGGCATATTAGTAGGGGATAGTCTGGAAGAACACATATATTACTTACTAAGGTTTTTTTAATTTCGCGTGAACGATGTCGCTGGCAAAAGTTAGCGGATTATTCATTATTACTCTGACTTTACATTGAATTTAGTAAGTATTCTGTTTTTTTTGTTTTTTTTTTAGAAAAGGCCACACAAACTTATTTACATAAAGGTCGGTAGACTGTTGTATTATTTTTAATACTTTTTATCCATTCAACGTTCACGACCAATAATAAGATTCAGTGAACCTCGTGAAATCTAGCTCACTCACTCCTTTTTCCATTTCACTGAGATGAATTGTTCAATAATGCAGATAAGAAATGGTTTTAACGTCAAGGAGAACTCAATTTACTTTTCGGATTTACTTTTTGTTGTGTTCAATCAAAATAAAAATATCATAACACAAAGACTCCTAATGTTATAGTCGTAACTAGATAAGAAGTGTCTTAATCTACGCTAAACACTCCTTTAGCGAACACTTAGGGATGAGTAGGTAGGATGATTAGTAATCAAAAAAAGGACACAGAAATTCGTAGTCTAATTAAAAATATTATGATCGTGAATGCATATACTTATTATAAAATTTTCTTCTAGAATTATGAAAGCTTTTTACAACACTATTTCATAATAAAAGCGTACACAGTGAGTTCATGTAATGGCCACATAACTCTAAAATAATATAAACATATTTTTTACTTTAGATTTATGTTCTACTAGTTCTCGCCCGCAATTCCGTTCGCGTGGAATTAAAAGGAACAAGAGTAAGTAGTCTAAGTGGCCTAAGTGTTCTTCCAGACTATCCTCTACATCTATACCAAATTTAATTGAATCCGTTCAGCAGTTTAGACTACAAACTCTAACGAATATCCATCCATCTATACTTTCGCATTTATAATATTAGTAAGATTAATTAATTACAAATAAAAAAAGGTTAAAAACAATGTCTTATAATTTTAGTAATTGTATAAGATGGACCTTAAAGTCGTTGTTAATGTCACATTGGTTAACAAACGAGACGCTTTATAAATATTTTCTACTTAAACCGTATTTGAAGTTTGAAAGACAAACCTTATTTAAAAACATGAGACATTAAATTTATATTTATATAGGGTTATTTACGTTTTAATTAAATAAGTAAAAATGATTTACACTACTCTTTGAGTAAAAATTGTACCGATATTTCGGTATTTAAGTGTGCAAATATTTTTGTCCACTTAGGCTAACAAATGACGGACACTTAAGGCTTCCATTATTTTAAACGGCAACAATTTTGTCAAGGGTTCTTCGCAGAAGTGAGGAATTCAGTTAATTGCATTTGTTTTATATTTCTTTTTTGTTTCTTAAAGGAAAAATTGTATGATCTCATATCAAAAGCTCGTAATCATTGTA
>LD688930.1:2087552-2105268 GCA_003118335.3 Papilio memnon | reverse complement strand
TTTACCGATATGACTGAAAATTGGTGAGGAGGTAGCTTAAAGCCAGGAGACGGACATAGGATACTATTTATTTCGTTCGACAGCGGTGGATGGATGGATGTTTGTTAAAGTTTGTAGTACAAACGGGTAAACAGATTTCAATGAAATTTGGTATAGACATGGAGGATAGTCTGGAAGAGCACATAGGAGCACTTTTGTTTTTATTAATTCCACGCGGACGATGTCGTGGGCGAAAGCTGGTTATTTTTAGAAGTCAAAAAAACAAAAGATTAAACAAAAACAAAGGGACCATGTATAGTTATCATTGAAATCAAAAATATTTCATCCATGTCTGTGTAAGATTGTCATAGATGATAACGTCGACCCATTGTCTGATAATTAAATGCATCAAATTCTTCGGACTAATTCTATATTCACTTTATTTAAGCGAAGAAACTTATATTTAAAGAGGTCGTCTCTTTAATAGTTGGTATAAATTGGAATTAATTCCCAGACAGAATATAGGTTACTCGGGGAATCCATTAAAGATTTCGTAAATATAAACAATACCAGTTACAAAACAGTGACACTCATTGTATTTATTTAAATTCTATTTTGAATCTACAAAGTGTGATTAGATTCCTAGATCAGTTGTTGTTATAATGTCGGGAAAAGAAGATATAAAACCGGGATCGTCTATCAGTGAAATTTTACGAGGATTCGAGAAACAATTAGGTTTAAAAAATGAAATAAAATGGACAACCGCTACTCTTATAATTTTGTATCACGTATTAGCTGTCTATTGGTGCTATCATTATGCTTTTCCTGTGAAATGGCAGACGGTTCTTTTCGGTAAGCATTTTAAATTTATCTATCTTCTATCTATACATATAATAAAATTGGAGTGTCTGTTTGTAATATCAAAAGAAAAATTCCAGATTTCGGGAAGATGGTGTATTTGAGTTGCTGATAACGAAAATCGCACATAAAAAAATTTATCTGTCTGCTTGTCTGTTTATCTGTCCACAAGCCGCGTTTGTTCCGGGTAGTGTCTGAAACGGCTGGGCCGATTTCGACTGGACTTTCACTGAAGCGTAGCTGACATAGACGGGCATATTATAGGCTACTTTTTTTAATTTCGCACTGTCGAAATGGCGTAACGGGTGGTCCAACGCTATGGACGATTTAACGTTATCACATTGACCAAATAACAATTTCAGCTATAATAATGTACGTTTTAACTGGATACGGCATCACGGGTGGAGCGCACCGGCTGTGGACGCACAAGTCATACAAAGCCACGTTACCGCTTAAACTCTTCTACCTAGTCTGCTTTGCCGGTGCTGGACAGGTAAGTAATGTTATCTCGTAGGACAAAAGTAGGGTGCAAGCAAGACTATTTGACCTGTTATTATAGGTTTTTTTAAGTTCAATGTTTTATAGCATATATATAGCATAGCTCCAATCTATTGTAACTAAAACGAAAGTAGTAAAAACCAGTTTCTTTTATTGATACTAACTAATTGACGTCTACAACTCTAGATGTTTACTTTGCTGATTTAAAAAGAAATTCCTCCACAGAACTCCTTGTACCAATGGGTGCGCGATCATCGCGTGCACCATAAGTACAGCGACACGGAGGCTGACCCTCACAACGCTAACCGCGGCTTGTTCTTTTCGCATATCGGCTGGCTGATGATGAAGAAAAACTCGCAAGTGAAAAAGCGAGGCAAGGAGATGGACATGAATGACATTGAAGCAGACCCCATGCTTAGATTTTACAACAAGTAAGCAAATTGTAGAGTCAAATTGAAACTGAATTCTGCATTAATTTTATTAATTTTATTTATTACATTATTTCTCCTCTAAATTTGAAAACGCCATGAAAACTAAGCGAAAATAAAAAGCATACTTTGTTCTACTGTGAATTTGTGTCTGGTTGTAAACATATCTACTAAATGATTTGCTGGAATCAATCAAATTTATCCCAGAGTCTTATTGAAATAGGTTTCTATTAATATTTTAATGCCTTTTCTGTATATTTTTTATTTACTTACAGATATTTCAATTACTTTAAGCTGATGTTTTGCTTCATCTTGCCGACGACTTTGGGGATTTGGTTGTGGGGAGAAGAGTGGCGCTGCGCGGTCGCTTGGCAATGTTTCATACGCTACATCAGCATGTTCCACAGCGAGCTGACTGTCAATAGTCTTGCTCATGCCTATGGAAACAAACCTTATAATAAGTTAGTATAAATTGTCTTTACCCATCAAAATAAGATTTTTTCTTTCTTGCTGTTCAAATATTTTTGGCTTACCCTCTTCTTGATAAGACACAACTTCTATTTAGCTTTTATTTTGTTCCAAATTCTCATTTTTTATTTCTTTGTCGTCTATACTATCTCTATCTATTTATTCCTTATTTGTTTTTGCATTGTAAGAAATAATTAAATGACTTGTGTAGTAGTTTTATAACTTGGCGTTCACGAATGTTAGTTGGAAAACAAGGTTAAGTTATTCTGGAGTTTTAGGCAAGTAAGGCCATATGACTCATTTGCAATCCGTAAAAAAAAGTTGACAAGGACACTTATTGTTGTCTACTAAAAAAATCCCTTTTTTATATCATAAGGTGGCAAACGAGCAAACGGCCACCTGAATCCGCCAAGCTGGCGAAGCGACCGCTGCCCATAGACATGCGCAATAGCGGATGCGTTGCCTACCCTTAATCGACGGAGGAGGAGACGCACATAAACAGGATTTTTCCCCTTCCTATGCGTCTCCTACACCGTCAAATCCACGTTCCCATCCCAACATTGTCTTATAAGAAAAAGCGTGGGAAGGAAAAGGAACTAAAGTCGGGACTCCGGCACCACACTCCTCAGACGGAACGCGGAATTGATCCCATTTGACGCCTGTCTTCTATGTGGTCGTGGTATTACACCGGACGAGCCGATCCATCCGAGCGAAGATGTTAAATCGGGCTCTACCAAAAGTAACAACTCAAAAGTAGTCTAAACGATAATATCCAACCAAAGCGAACCTGAACACAACTTTTATTGCTTTCACAGTGATGATTTAAAATAATTACTTATGTCGTCATAAATGTAAAATCATCGTTAGTAACTGAAACTGAACAATTTTAGCATATTGCATTCCAGGTTGCGGCTGGGCGTCTAAAATTAAATTCCTAGCTAATACTATATTAATAATACAGGCTCGATATAACAAACCTCATAGACAAACGACATTATTGGATATTAATAATTATTGTGATTATTGGGTTAATAACAGAACTAAATCACACGAACAAAACCATTACGGGTTTCCGATGTCTAAAAAGTTTGCATAAAACCGCATAAATACAAAAGTAACCTATGTGTTCTTCCAGACTATGCTCTACATCTATGCCTTTCATCCAGATCCAGTTCAACTTAGCAGTTTAGGCTACAAACTCTAACAATTCATCCATCCAAACTATCGCATTAAATTAGTAAGATTAATCAAAACGTTTTTAGATTTCTTCCACATTATTTATGAAACCTATAAAAATGATATTTTATAGAAAAAATCTGTAGTTATTTCAAAACAAAGATCATATAGTTAAAAACATTATGTTTATTTCCAGGAGTATAATACCAAGAGAGAACCGTTTCGTAGCGACGTGTACACTCGGCGAGGGCTGGCATAACTATCATCACGCATTTCCATTCGACTACAAAGCCGCGGAGCACTTTGATGCATTCAACTTTTGCACCACTTTTATAAATGGCTTCAAATGGCTCGGCTGGGCGTACGACCTGCGCGAAGCGACGCCACAGATGATCAATAGCCTCGCCAACAGACTCGGCGATGGCACACCTATACACTATCCACTCGCAGAACAGACAGACGACTGAATATAACAATCATGCATAGTTTTGAAAACGTATTTTAGTTTAAGTAAAATTGCAAACAAATGTGTACCAACAGAAGTTAAATAAAAACATACTAAAAATTTCTAAAGACTGGCAGTGAATCCCTAACGCTATTTTCTGTGTGGAAGAAATTACGAAACAATTATTTTTAAGAAATCTGCATCAATTGATAACCAAATGTTTATTTTTATATGTAAATATGAACGAATGACGGAACGAGCTCCGCATGACTTAGGCCATGCGGGTCACGCTGAGCCTGCAAGCCCATTGTTGTCAATTTATGTTAACACTAACTGTTCCCGTACGGCTTCATCCGCATGGAATTATAAAAACTTAATTTTATTATTTACATTTGTAACATTCTCAATTGCAAATGTCAAATGCACAAATGACAACGAGGGCAATTTTGCTTCCTTGATGTTGGCAGCAACTTCAGGTCTCTTTCCCACATTAGGGTTTTTATCCAAAATATTTACCCCCTAAGTTTAATGGCGTAAAAATATATAGCCTAAAGAGTGACGTAAGCACCCTACACTTATTAATAAAAAAAGAATTATTCAAAAATATGCTGTAATTGCTGACATCTTAGGCAACAAAGAAGTGTGTGTTTACGCTTTATTATATTAGTATAGATTAGTGCGTAAGAAAATGTATTCACTTTTTTATAACAAAAATAAAGATACGTTATTTACTTCTTTATTTATTTATTACTAGTTGTTGCCGGCTACACCGTCCGCGCGGTAATATAAGACATACGAACTACGTAAAACAAATAGCTACGTATCCCTCGGGAGCCTGACATTTTTCGGGTATGAATCGTATCCTATGTGTTACTCCAGATTTGGTTTTATATCTGTGCCAAATTTCAATAAGATATCTTGAACCGTTCCAGAATTATAGAGTAAACAAAAATATTAATGCATCCAACGGGAACCATAACTATTTCCTGGATTTAAAGTAGCCTATTTGTCCTTCCAGATACATCAATGCCAAATTTCATCCAGATCCGTTCAGCCGTTTAGGCTACAAACTCTAACAAATATCGATCCATCTAAACTTTCGCATTTATAATATTAGTATAAAGTATGATAACTGTTATAGTAAAAATTATAAACAAAATACTGTTACTCACAGATAACACTATATATTTTGTTTACCTTTCTAACGGTAAAACAATTTTTAAAATCTGCCCGATAGTTTTTAGTTATTTCAATACATACGAAAATACAAACCCTTCTTTTTATAATATTAAGTATAGATATAGATATGGCTAAGTATTGCCGATAATCTATACTGTACGTACTACATTAAACTGTACCACCACGATTGTCATTAAATTAAGCAAATAAAGAACAATCAAGAATGAATAAACCGGTTGGAGACCGCATTGTAACAAAAGCGCATTCGTTAAATACCAATATTGGCATTTAAGGTTTCGTAATGATGCTACAATCGGTCGATGTGCAAATGTTTGGTAGGTAATTAACTCGAAAAACAAACTTCTATCAATAACTGGGCATTGCGGTTGGAAATTAACACTCTCTGGTTACTTTAAAACATAATTCCTGTTATGTATTAATTACAAGAATAATTGCAATAACCAAAATATTTGAGATTTTTAATGCAGTTTATTTGACCCAGCGATTCCCATACGTATGGCTGGTGTTTTTTTTTTTACTTTTCATTACTTTAAAAGATATTAACTTTGTTGTATTAAAACATTGTCGGTATACGCTACGGTAAAGTAAAACGCGTGGAAGGTAAATTGCACCTTAATACAAGTCCCTTTACGACCGGTAAGAGATTTAAAGATCACAACATTGTTTCAGACTTCAGTTGTTTCTTGTTTGAGACATTAACTAATTTTGTAGGTTATTACCTACATTTATACTAGCGGTCCGTCCCCATTTTACACGGGTGGACACTACGTAAGTAGCGTATGCTACTCAGCTTTCTAATGATAAAAGAATTTTTGAAATCGGTCCAGTGGTTTTCAAGTTTATTCGTTACAAACAGAAATACAAATCTTTCCTCTTTATAATATGAGTATTGAATATAGAAGTATACATTATTTGTATATTTGTATTTATATTACGGAAATTTATTTAGTGCTTGCGAGTTCATTTTATTACCTGGAAATCCTAGTAGCATTGATTCCACACTCCGGATCCTTTAAAACTTAATTTGTCAATATGTCGGCTACGAAGGTATTTACTAATCTCCATTGTATTGCATGTTATTTAGCAACTAAAGTCGCCGTATTTTGTCGATTTACATCGTTTAGTGTACGAAAGGCCTAATAAAACAATTCCTTTCTATTCCAAATCTTAGCCAAGATTTTTTTATTTCAACTGAATTTTACAACGTCAGTTTCTATCCGTACATTTACTTGCTAGCGATGATATTTTTCAAATTTATTACGTAAATGAGATAATTTGTATTCCGAGGATCGCGCGATTTTCTATTGGATTTACAAGAATTGCAGTTTAATGAGGATTTAAATCAAAACTTTTCCGTTCTTAGAGGGATTTAAAAACTTCTGTCGTTAGGAATATTTACGCTTCGCTAGAGCCGGTCTACGTGGACGTTTAAGTTCTAATTATATTAAAGTCTACGAAATATATTTACCGTAGACGTAGGTATACACGTAAGCGTTTACGTAGCCGAATATATAGACTTCGGCGTAGGCGAAGAAACGAAATAAAAAAACATACTATGAAGAAAATTCCTTTATTTACGTAACTATCATACATTTAAAGTACATACAATATTCACACACCACTTTCTAGAGCAAACCCAACAACTTTTTTTATTACACTACTGGATACAGGAATCAGGTTTAGTTTAATTAAATAACTGTCACCCGTGACTCCGTTGGTATTAAAAACCTAGTAAACATCCGGTAAAGTAGTCGAATCGAATGACATCTCGTGAAAATCGGTTCCATCATTTAGTCGTCACAATTTAATTTATATACATACTGTTAATCAGTACATCTGGAGGATCGCCACAACACTAGATCGTTGGCATATACGTCCCATCCCTATGACATCTGTCAATGTCATTTAGACGTATTAGAATAGCGCGCCATTATGGCGGGAGGTAGTGGTCTGAGTGTTGAAGTTAATTACGCTATTATAATTATATTAATGCCTAAAAATACAAACCTCACGTACACAAAAACTTACATACATGTAAAAACATTGTCTAGAGATATTTTTTTCTTCAGCAAAAACGACGTCAAAGTTTATTTAATTTTTTTTAACTATTTTATAATAATTAGTTTCTAGTATGCTAGGTGTGCGTCCTCCTAGCCGAGGGTCTGTGTAAGATTTGCTTAGCTCCGCGGAATGTGGCGAGCCTCGCAGCCGCGCCTTCATTACTCCAGGCAGAATCAAACTCCGTCGTATCCTGGTCTACTAAATGCGTGTACTTTGTACGTCCTGATCTACCGAATTTCTTCACTTGCATTACCTGAGAGAAATAAGTAGTTATCACCAGACATAGAGAACTCAGCCTACCCCAAGTTACCCACTAAGGGTTGACTTCACATTCTTCGAATTACTTCTCAAATATGTGTAAATATCAGGATGATTTCCTTCACCGTAACGGATAAATGTACAGTCGGGGAAACTGGCGGTGTTCCATCTTACAAGCTACAATCGTTTGAATATTTTAAAACGAAACGCGGAACAAAAATGAATGCAACGCAGCTTTTAAATGTATCTGTTCGAAAAAAAGTCGGTTTGTAATACACGGCTAGCTTTTTAATATTATTATCCCTTCGTTTGTTCTCACTGCTATCTAATTAGTTAATTGTATGAATAGGCGAAGTTTACCTCGTTGCCAACTTTTCCTGAAGTGGAATACCGCGTATTTCCGCGACTGTATATCATAAATTCAAAAACATTAAAAAGGCGGGATTCGAACCCAGGACCTAGAGATTACAATACAAATGTTTAACTGACATTAAATCTTGATTTAGTCAGAAATAAATAAACTGCATATTTAACTAGAGGAAGCAATACACGAATTGCCTTTATTTTGTCTCTAAAGTTTAAAGTAAATAATGATGTCTCACAAAAAATTAAAGCCTTATTTTTCTTAAAGTAAATAAAAGTACAAACCTTTGGTAAAACAGTCTTGTCAAAGTGATCATCCAATGTGGGTCCGGAGAAATCTTGCTTGTACACTTCATCCTCTTTGTCCAAGTAGAACGCACCTCTGTTATATTCAAATGTGTAACGTTATCAAATACAATAAAATAATTTGCAAAATAAACAATAAAATTGCCTTATTATAAGAAAATAAATTTTATGCAAATATAAATTTCCAAGATAGTTTTTTCATGAGAAATTGTAACACCTAAAAATGTAATTTTGAGACCCAGCACAAAATATGAAAAACATTAGCTTGTTTAATCGCATGTAACAAGGAGAACGTTAGTTATTCGTGTGGAAGGTACACCGGTAGAGGTAGACCTAGAAAGAGATGGATGGAGCGTGAAAGGTGACATTATCAAGAAGGGAGTGATGACTGAGATGACGTATGATAGAGTTATGTGGAGGACAAAAACCTGTTGCGCCGACCCTACGGGAGTAGGATAAGGAGGAAGATGATGGATTAGCTTGTTATTTACATATAGATGCAAAACTGTGAAATAACTGTATGTGAACATTATATTAGTTGTGTAAGTTATGGTTGTATTAAATGAATAAATGAGTTTTTTCAATTCTATATTTTTTTTAAACCTTAAATATTGTTCTTTACAGCTGTCAACATACCTGTGATAATACTTCTGTAAGAACTTGTATTTCCCCTTGATGGATTTGTTGGTGACGACTTTTGGGTTGAGTCGCTGCTCCACGCGGCGTTCCTCCTCGCTCATGTTGCGCATGCGCTCTATCGTCACCAACTCCTTCTCTACACTGTTATACATCCACAAATTGTTTAAAATTGTAACATTAATTATGTAACATTGTATAATGTAACATTAATTATGTAATATTGTATAATGTAACATTAATTATGTAACATTGTAAAATGTAACATTAATTATGTAACATTGTATAATGTAACATCAATTGTGTAACATTAATTATGTAACATTGTATAATGTAACATCAATTATGTAACATTGTATTACATTGTACATTTTACAATGTTACATAATTAATGTTACATTGTAAAATGTAAAATTGTAACATGCAATATTGTAAAATATAACATGAAAAGTTGTAAGATAAAATTAACTAAAGTATAATCATGATATTTCAATTTAAATTAAACATTGAAAAGATAAAAAAGGTGGTCCTTATAAAAGATTATGGATAAGTATAAAAAAATCAAACATTTACATCCAGTTTTCTCAACGTCAACGATAGCAAGTTGATCGATATTTCCTAATTATCGATATTTTATTGTCAAATATCTACTTACGCCTCTCTTTCTTCCTTATCCCGCTTGATCCTCTTCATTTCGCGCAGTTTCCATGCCTCGTACTCCAGTTCGTCGTTCTCATCATCTGTACATACGTCATTTATATTCGCCTCTTTTGAATCACCCTGAAACAATAAATATTATAAACTAATTTTAGTCCATTTCAAATATTTAAACATTCTCTTTAGACCGCAATCCCGTCCGCATGGAATAAAAAAAAACAACAAAATGAAGTAACCTATGTGTTCCCCACTACCTACATCTATGCCAAATATCATCGAGATCAGTTCAGCCGTTTACGAACTCCAAACATCCATCCATATATTAATATTTTCACCTGTGCATTCCTCTGTTCTGATCGTATAGTCTCTTCTACTAGCTTCAAAGCCTCTCTTCGCCTCTCCTCTTTTTCCTTTCTTGCGTCTGATTCTTCTTTCTTCTGCTGTTTCAATTTCCGTTCCTTCTCTGTCACAGTCATCCTCTCCGATGCTCTTACAAAAACTGGTTTTACCCTGGGACCTAGACAAATGTGCTTGTGAAAACCGAAGCGTAATAAATTAAAAAGTTATAAATTTATCGACTATACTCGTAAACATTGTATTTTCACAAGTATTTCCTTAGTGTAACTTTCATTAATATCCAAAAAGTATCATTGTTTTTTTTTAATTGTTTTGTATATGTGCGGTTTGTGGAATTAAAATAAATACTAAATCTACTTTAAGAGTTGCCCTAAGTAACTTACTAACTGCTTCTGGCTGTTAAAATTCTCAATGTTAATTTATGATTAAATTCAGATTAAAAAAAAACTTAACTTACGGTAGATAGAGGCTTATTTACCTGTATCTTCTTCGCTGTCAGTATACTCCGTGTCAGATGAACCACTATCTTCCTTCTCGCCATCTAGCATTTCCTCATCATCATCTCTACCAAGAACCTCCTTTTCCGCTTCCCTATAATTTATAATAGACTCAGAGTAACATGTGAGCGTCAGTAGCTCAGGGATTGTGCCCTTGACTTGTCATCTACAGGTCTTGGGTTCGAATACCTCGATTTGCCAATGTGATTTTCGATTTTTTTGAATTTCATATGAACATAATTTATTCGACGTTCTTACGGTGAGAGAAAACATCGTGATGCAACCTGCATATATCGGCAAAGAAGTTCAAAGATATGTGTGAAGTCAACTAACCCGCACTGGGCCAGTGTGGTTGACTATGGCCTAGTCACCCTTTATTAGGGTACCCTCCAAGCCCCTTGGTGGAGTCGTATAGTGAGCTGGTTATGATGAATATGTGAATCTTAAATACAGTTGATTAACTTATTAAAATGCAACATACCTCGCAGCTAATTTGGCTTTTAAAGCTTGTCGTCGTTTCTCTATTTCCTCTTCATCCAAATCATCGTCACTTTCTGAAGTGTTATGTTCCTCCTCCGCACTCGATTCTGACTCAGGCTCCGGTTCCGCATCAATAATTTCTGGCTTGTGTTCCTCGCGGCGCGGCGGTGACCGCGCCACTCTACGCAGTCTACGCAGACGAGGGTCATCAACCTAATCAGACCATACAAGTTCACCATGTAATACCAATACATTAGTAATTATTTTTTAGATACTACCTGTTGCCCGAAACTTTGTCAGCACAGATTCCAATGAGAAATGTTAAACCATTGAAGAATTTTGAATAAACATGAAAAAACAAAATTAATGTATCCACCGGAACCATAACTATTTCCAGGATCAAAAGTAGCTTATTTCTTTTTCAAAACTATTCTCTGCTTCTATCGCACATTTTTTTGAGATCCATTCAGCAGTTTTCACCACAGACTCTAACAAACATCCATTTTTAAGAATTAGCAAGTAAGAATCCATACACACACAAATTTTAATTATCTATGTACATTAATTAGTTCCCATACTTGATCAATAGTAGAATAACAATACTTTTTTACATGTGACTCAACTGGGTAAGTATTACTGTTTAGCACAGCCCTGGCTCAGTTTTTTTTTACATCTATACATTCATGCTCATTGTAACAGTATAGTAATACTAGCTGTCGCCCGTCACTTCCATCACACATCTGTGCCACATTTCATTGATCCATTAACCCACTTCTAAGATACCTTTCAACAAACATCCATCCATACATATAAACTTTCACAATTAAATATTAGTAAGATATAAAACTAAATTTATTTTTAGGTCTTACTTCTTTTTCTGTATCACTGTGTTCCTCAACTTTAGTACCAATTTGGGATGCAATCTGCACTCTACGTTCCGGTTTCTGTTGCTCTATAAAATCTTCCACATCCGATTCCTCTGAAGAACTAACACCTTGAGCGTAATCAGGTTTCTTTCCAGATATGTATCGTTGTACTTTCACCTTTTGCATAGACAATTCACCTGCAAAAATACATCAATATGCAAATTAAGTCAAATATGCTATTTAACTTTTTTCAAATTTAGCACATCATTATGCATCTATGTTTATTAACCTGAAACTAAAAAAATCATAAGAACACACACAAAACTTTAAACAGTCTCATTACATACCTTCAAATGTGATAATAACTTTTGTGAATATTAAAGCTTGCTAATAAAAACGCAGGAGAATTATTTGATAATATTTGTAGCCAAGAATTTGGAAATTTTGACCCATACTAACATTTCGCAAATTATTTGTTGTTTAAGAATTGATTTATTTGATTGTTGTATGTATGGACTGTTTCTAACAATTTGAAGTTTTTTTTTTAACTTTGTATTTTGTGAATGTTGAGATTGCTTTGGTGTTTACCAACCTTTTTCATTCCGAATTGGTACAGCTCCTGCTGTACTTTGTATGCCGATTGGCTGAGCTGGTAGCACGTTCATGTTGATGTCACGAGGATTACTGTATTTTGTTGTAATTCTTTAATAATTATAAGATTTTATTCCACTGCGCTACTATAAGAGAGTCTAGAATAAAGTTAAGACACCATTGAATAATTCAATTCGGAAACAAACTTGACAAGAATATTTGACAATTGACTTTGACAACAGATAAAAAGCGTCACCATCAAACGTGACTTGACATTGACACTTGTAGTGTTGCACACCATCGTAATTAACCATTATTGAAGTTGGTAGTTTTTACTAATTGTTTAATTGTTTAATGACAGACCTACCAAAAAAATTATATAATATATTTCATGCTGCCCGTCATAAGTCATTATTATAGAATGCTTACCACGATGCCATGCAACTAATTCCAAATCGTAAAAATTAAAAGTTTAAAGGGGGATACCCCGCGATACGCAGCACTAATGTTTTCCGAGAAAACGACATTTAAACTCTTGCGAAAGTTTATGTTGCGGTTAGAGTGTTTGACTTAAGTAGGGATGCATAGGCCAATTTTGCCCTTTTATAACCTACGATAGAATTGTATCGTGGACAGAAGATACTTGGAATAAAAGTTACATCGATACCAGCAGTCGATAGTGACTTTGTTTCTGTAGTATATTTTAAGTATCTGATTGAAACTTGGTTCAAGACACAGGTCACATGGGTGTGTACTACAGAATTTTAAGAGCCATGCCTGTAGAATCTAGCGAGTGATTTTTTAACGAAACTTAAAGTATACTTTTGTTCTTCAATTGGGTAGTGTTAATAATAATTATTTTAACATTGAAAGAACACTTACTATCATCTGTATCTATATTATAGTCTATGGAAATGTTCGAAGAGGTTTGTTTTTAAATCAAACAACAAATTAAAGCAGTCAAGTTCTATAATTTATCATTTACTTAATTTATTTTGTACAAACTTCAACAATATATATAATAAATATTCAATTAAACCTCTATCATTCAGCAAACTGAACTCACTTTTTGTCATAAGTATATTCAAATAAACAATACAATGATATTGTAACTTATTGTCTAAACTTAATTAAACACAACTTTTTTGTGCCAATATGCCTAATAGTAGATAAAACGTTTGGTTAAACCAACACAACTTTAAATTCCGGATATGATAACCAAATAAAGCACCTCGAGGTCGCGGGACGGGCCACACAGTGAGGCTCGCGGTTGCCGACAGATGTCTATACAAAATATACATTTATTTGTGCGACTGACTTGCACGTACAAAAATTGATATCACATCTGACAGCTTTATTGGGGAAAGTGAACGAGCTCATTTTGAAATGACCCATCCCGCGACGTACGATCTCGTCGGTGCGAAGACGACGAGTAAACTGAACTGCTGAGGTCGTAACCAAGAAAACCCAACAGAGGGAGGATGCAGAGAGTGCGCCGGCGATGGGGAACTGCGCCGGCACACTCGATGCACGGTGTTGCCCTCCCATGATAACTACCTAAGTATTTATCATCTGTATCCTTTATTGCAAATACGTGCAAAACGTTAAGCGCCTCTTTTAGTTTACAATACACTGACTCTTTTATACTTTTGCAACATTTAAATCGTCACGCACTTTAGAAAATTACACTTTATAATTTAAAATGAATCAAAAACAACCGACACACAACTATTCAGTGACATGATCGATGACGAAAGCCAAACTTGCGAGAGCACGCTAACTTGCACCAAGCTCGGAATATGCCGCACCGCGTCGCGAGCCTCTCGCCCCGACCTACTGTCCCGCTGTCAGTCATGATCGAGATCGTGGCGCGGGGCTCAGGACGCTTCCAGTGAGGCGATCGGCGGCGGCGCTAAGCTCTCAATATTTACACAGTAGTAGAAAATTGACCACTTCCAACGTTAATTTATAAAAGTTAAACGAATAATAATCATTGTTGTGCTAGAAAAGACGGTACTGACAAAATTCAATAGTCGACGTGACACCCGCTGCACGCCGCGGCCGGGCGGCCTCGCGACTATTATTGCCTATCTATAGTGATGTCAATCGAAAAATAAAAACATCTGAATAATTTCTACCTTACTCGGTAAGGGACGTTCGATTTCTTAGGTATTATTCATAACCTTATCGCTAAAAAGAGATGATCCGATAGCGGTGTGTCTACACGAACCATGACGGGCATCGCGAGAACGAGTTAGGTCGCGCGAGGAGGAGCGAGGCCGCGCGCGGTCCGGCGTGGTCCGGCGCAGTCCGGCGCGGTCCGGCCACCAGCGGGCGGCGCGGGCCTTCGCCTTGGCTAATGTTATTCAGGGGAAGATGAATACATTAACTACATGGAGGTGCGCGTTACGTAAAATGGCTCGATTCCTATGACGCGTACTGAATTAGGACGGAAGTGAATTCTTGTACCGACTTCACTGCGGATTTGCTAAGCTTACACAGATAACTTTGCAAAAATTCTTCTAAATTTTTTCCGAGGAGCAGGACCTCGGCAAGGGTGAAGACGTGGCGTCGTCCTTTTGGTACTGTATGAAGCTTAAAAATTGGAACTATTAAAACTATTACGGACAAAATCGATATGATTCGGCGTAGCCGACGCTCTCTATAAGCGTTCAGATTAAGACACGAATATTAGAAACGTCCCAACTTGATGGTTGAGGCGAAAAATGTATAACATGAATGATGTACGTAATATTATAGTGACAAAACAATTTACTTTGCGTTTAAAGTTTGAACAATTGGCAAAAGTTTGAGCGCTGCGTACTTTGGCTGCAAGCGGGCTGCGGCCGGTGGCCGGCGGCGTCGCGGAAGCGGAACTCAATCAAGCTAACATCTCCGCGTCGATCTCCCGTTCTCGACAGCACTGAAACTTTCTCACTGTACGACACCATTTCGGGGAAATAAAAATGATATCTGACAGTAAACGAGTGATGTAAAGGCGCTTGGAGCGATGCTCGTTCTTCAATTTAAACTTTACACAGACATTTTTATCAAATATAAAAATAAGCTTTCAGAGTTATCTCAGTTTTGTCCATCCCGCACAACTATACCACAAACAGCGTGCTTCCTAAACTACATTCGAACGGGCACGTCACACCCGGGAAAGTTCGACGCGAGAACACAAACAGAATGCGACCGAACACGCGAAAATCGGTCGCGTAACAAGCGCTCCGATAAGCTGCTCCGCTCGGTGCGTCAGTCCATGCAAGGGTCCGTGCGCTGGGCGCTGCCGGCGCCGCGGAAGTCAGGTGCGGCGCGGCGGGCTGAGCAGGTCGGGCAGCGCGGCAGGCAGCGGCGCGGAGTCCACGAGCGCGGGCAGCAGCGCGAGCGCCAGCGCGGGTCAGACGGGCGCGGGCGGCGGCGCGGGTTCCGGCGGTCGCGGTGCCGCCCCGCCGCCCTGCAGCACCACGCGGTGCCCGTTGCCCGCCACGCCGTCTAGCAGCACGGCGGTGGGCGCGCCCTCGCCCGCGCCCACGCCCTCCCCACCCGCGCCGCTCTCGCCGCCCGCCCCGTCTGCGTCGCCTTCACTAGCCGGCTCGTCATGCGCGCGCCGGTGTCGGCGCCACGCATGTTGTATCAGCCGCGCGCAGTACTCCTCTCGCTGCCGCCACAACGTCGATGACACCGGCTCGTACCCGGCCTCGTCGGGTCGCCCGACCTCCAGGTCACCCGTCTCCTCGATAGGATTACCCTTTCGCGCGAAGAAGTCCTTCGTCAGCGCGTCAAGGATATCCACGCAGAACATCATGTCGCCTCGACATATGGGAATGTCCATAGATATTATTTTATATTTGTTGGGTTTATGGATCTGTAATGGCGGCTCCAGCACATCGAGGAAGTCCGATAGCTGGTCGTAGCGTATGTACTGCGTGCCGTCTGGATCGAACCGTTGCCATATTTCATAGTACATATCGTAGTCGTCATCGGTCAGGCCCTCCTGGACATCTTCAGTAGCCTGTAAATATGCGATTCATGTCAATCATGTTTCAACATCTTTAAGCTAACATAATAAATATAACATATGATCTAAAATTTGTTCCTTACCTGTGAATAGTTTTCGAGAATAACGGCAATGTACATGTTGATGACAATGAGGAAGGAAATGACGAGGTAAGACAGCAGGTAGGTGATGCCGATGGTGGCAGAGCCGCAGTTGCCGGGCGAGCCCCGCTCGTTGTCCGGTAGGTCGCACTCCTCCTCGTTAATGATGCCGTCCAACACGCCGTCCCAGCCGGCAGAAGTTGACATCTGAAAAATGTTATGCATCATCACATTACCCTTCATAAACCGCCGACTTAATTTTACTAACTTATATTTATTACCTGAAATAGTAGGATCATGCTCTGCACGAAAGTTTTGAAATTGTACACGTCATCGAGGCCGCCTTTGTTTTTGACGTGCATGAAGAAAGACATTCCGAATATCGCAAAGATAAACATGACCAGGAACAGAAGTAGGCAGATGTTGAAGAGAGCGGGCAACGACATGGCGAGCGCGAACAACAGCGTGCGTATGCCCTTGGCGCCCTTTACCAGCCGCAGCACACGACCCACTTTTGCTACTCTCACCACTCTCAGAAGAGTGGGCGATACAAAGTATTTCTCTATGATGTCGCTTAGTACCAAACCTGGAAATTAAGAAAATACTGGGTAATGTTAGCACTTTACAAAAATCAAGAAAGAAAAGTTTAAATCTAAATATCCCATCTTTTCTATTACTTAGATCTTAATATCATTCAACAATGTAGCATTTGGCTAACATTTTTCAAAGCCACATTAAATTTCGTTCACTTTTAGAAATTAAACTGTTCTTCGTAGAAGATTAACATAACAACACGCAATGCACGCAACAACGTATACAATAATAATAATAAATTTATTTCATGTAACATAAATAATATTAATAAACAATGCTTACTTAGAATAGAGAACATTACAACAACAAAGTCGAAGAGATTCCACGGCTCTACGAAGTAATGATAACGGAGAGCAAATATTTTAAGAAGACATTCCGAGCTGAAGATGACTATGAATATCATGTTAAGGTAGTCTAGGACCGCGCTGAAAGTGTCCGACTGCTGATAGTGGTCCAACGTCATCGTCAACATGTTCAGACCAATGAACAACATAATGATCATGTCGAACTTCTTGTCAGTCACGATCTCGAACACAATTGCTTGTGGCCTCCACTGAAATTATAAATTAAAATTTTCTCTTGATCTCGCTCATCAATTTAATTATTATAACAGTTAAAGAACTTTATATTTTATCCCTCAAAAATAGCAATAACTTTCTGTGACACCTTGATTAATTTAATGGCCAGTTAAGTCATTTAGTGCAGAACTTACTTTTGGTCTAGGAATAGCTTTCAAGGGTTTCTTTGAACCCATTTTCTTCATTGCGTTGTAATACTTCTTTTGGTCCTCAGTCATGAACATCTCAAGACTGCCTCCAGCTTTCTTCTTCTGTTCGTTAAAGTTGTCGATGATCACACCAATGAATAGATTGAGAGTGAAGAAAGAGCCGAAAATTA
>LD688930.1:2055671-2087542 GCA_003118335.3 Papilio memnon | reverse complement strand
GTCCCACCTGAAAAGGGAAATTATAATAAATAAAATTGTCTATTTTAATCACAAAAATTACTTTTCATATGTGTCGAGATAAAGTGTTTATTTCCGAAACTAAATTAGACAATATTGCGACATTGCAGTTACTTACCTCTCTGGAATCAATAGCATCGTTCATAATTTGTATCCAGCCTTTGAAAGTGGCTACTTGGAACAGGCACAGATAGGCTTTGCCCACGTGATCAAAGTTCATCGGTGAATTTTCCCACGTGTAGTTCTCCAAAATACAAGCGTTCCGATCGGGTATAATTTCATGGCTCAATGTCGTATGGTTTAAGTCGACACACTGGAAATTGATCATTAGAAAAATCTATACATGAAATGGTTTAATATTGCTAATCATAAAAAATAAAACCGCACTCCTTTTGAGTTTTTTGTGACAAAACCTAATCAACCACAATTGTTATTT
The DNA here is from genome assembly GCA_003118335.3 of Papilio memnon. Taxonomy (NCBI): domain Eukaryota; kingdom Metazoa; phylum Arthropoda; class Insecta; order Lepidoptera; family Papilionidae; genus Papilio; species Papilio memnon. Next base: position 2,087,088 of record LD688930.1, on the reverse strand, counting down.
AGTTTCACGTACAAAATTAGTAGTTTTCGGAAAGGGTTTCTAAAAAAGTATGCGTGTTACGAACCTTAAAATATTTTCCAGCAAACAGTTGCACGCCCATGATCGCAAATATTAGCCAGAATATAAGACACACAAGCAGCACGTTGAAGATGGATGGTATAGCTTGCACTAGCGCGTTCACTACCACCTGCACACCAAACAACGACGTCAACGGCGCGCACTCACTTATACAGTGTCAGTATAGTTAGAGACAACAAAGTAAAACTAATGGATTCAATTATTACATAGAAGCGACTAACTTAATTTAATGATGGCGTTGCAGGTGAACTTATAAAAACATCTTTATCCACGATTAAAAAAGTGAAAAATGAATGTTATTTTATTTTTACAGCAGATGGGATCGACTAGCGATGGTTAATTCATTAGAAAATATGGTTTTACTTTCATGTCCCTTTAATATATAATTAGCTTTTTGTAAAAATTAAAATTTAAATTGTTTCGAATTGATAAAAAAAATTAGTAATAAGAAATAGATAACTTACAATTTAACTGTCGATAAAATGAAATTTTGTTTCAAGTATTTGTGTTACATATTAAGCTGGTACAGTTATACATACATGCAAAACAGACATAAATATAAGCACAATCATGCAATGCGATCAGGCAACAAGATCTACATACAAGGCGCCAAGATAAGTAATACATACTTAAAAGGACATGCGATCTCGAAGATCGATTTTCTTGCAAGAAGGATAATCTATAGTGCAGAATCTAAAATAAGAGATAACATAACTACAAAATTAAACTCTAAATCTATGAATATACTCGAGAGAAAAGACCAAAAGATGACATGAAACAATCATCGACATGAAACCTATTGAGCTGCTTTAAAAAGTATGAGACGAATCGAGGTGATACTAAGCCATTCCAGGGTGCCATCGTTGTCAAAATGATTCCCCTATTGTTGAAGAATCGAATCGACTACTGCTATGGATTCGATACAACTTCGACAAAGATACAGAGCTACAAACATGATAATCAATTACTAGTAAAATGATTGAAAAGTGTACATAAGTCGTGAACTCGACATTTGCAGTGATGTTTGTGTCGGTGTACAAATAAGTTTATGTGAATAAGCAAATGTAATCTTTTCATACCAAATATTTTACAGAGACTTTCTACATTCGTTTTCTGTGTAATTTTTAAAGTTTGTTTTTTGTTTTGTTAATACTTAATTAAATTCTACCAATAGTATTAACCCATTTATGCGATTTAAGTTCAAAACTAAAGCATATTTTTTACACCAGAGCTAGTATAAATGAACTAGATAGTTTTTTGTGACGTCAATCTGGAAGTTTACTTCGGTAAGATTGTACCATGGGTATCTTCTAATTGGAGGGGCATGTCGTGTCGAGAGTGAAGTAGCGACCTACGCAGGCGTACATACCCTCATGCCCTGCATGCGGCTCATTGCCCTGAGCGGGCGTAGCGCGCGCAGGGTTCTCATCGTTTTGAACGCCTGAATGCCACCAGCGCCACAAAGCGCCGCTACGAAGTTTATAAGCGAGACCTGATGAAATTCAACATGAAGTTTGAGAACACACGGAACACAGATTTTAATTACTTAACAATCTACAATCGCTTCCGACTACCCTACATAGACATAACGAGACCTGTAAAATAATAAATGACTTATCAATGATCCATTAATGGATGACGAAAACGACCAGAAGACAATACCTAAGAGAAATTTATAGAAACAAATGGAGACGACGAGATAAAAACCAAAATCAAGTTTTGCTATGCATTCCTAAAAAAGGGTCGGGACAACAAAAGCTCAGGAAAGCACAATGAACACACACATATACATAAGTAGGTACATCAAGATAAATACCAAAAGATATCAGAGAAACGATCAAAGAAATATTTTATAGTTTCTCTAATATCTCATTCTCACTTTGAAAAAATAATTTATTTACACAGAATTATCACAGTAATAGCATTCAGATTCAGAGCAGGACTTTATAATATCTTTACATCTGGAAAAAAAGCATGCATTTGGACAGCTAGTGATTGACAGCAAGTCCTTATAGATAACAAAGTATCTAGCGAAGAATTTATCAAACTGAACATCAGAGAGAATAGAAGCAAACGTCGAAATACAAACAACAATTGAGACATCAACAGCTCGAGTCAGCGGGAACTGAGTCTCCACTGCAGATAACATCGAACAATCAAAGCTTACGCTTCTGGGTAACGTTGCACATTGATACTTTTGACCTCAAGAAAATCCAAATTTGGAGTCAAATAATGCATATTAAAATAAATAAGAACGGTAGTTCAACCAATGTGTAACGTTAAGGACCATATCGGGTAGGCAAACGGCAAACGATGCGTCGACAGCGCGTACTCACGCGCATCCCCTCCCATCTGGAGACAGCGCGAAGGGGGCGGAGCGCGCGCAATGTTCGCATGGAGCGAAACGCGGGGATGTCGTCCGCGCCCGCCATCACGGCCCCGTGGTTTATGAGCGACAACTACCGCGACATTACTCGTCATTCATATGACCTACTTCTAGTTTCCCTAATTATAGTAATTAGGCAGCAGATTTAGATTAGATTTAGATTTAGTTAGACTCCGCCGCTATTGATAGTAAAAAACAATACTCAGGTATTATTAGTTCTTCCAAAGTTCTGACTTTGATTGGGAGTTTATCTTTATTAAGTAAAGTTACTCAAAACTGTTATTGGATTATTGATACATTTTATATTCCTGCCTTACCTCTTTATAACAAATCAGTAATTATTTGATTAGTCCTTCATTTCTTTAATTTTATAAAACAATTTGAATAAAATTATTATTACGCATGTTTAAGATGATGATAATGATTTAAAAGTAGATAATTGGATTATTTACCATGACGATGATGAAATCAAGCCAGCACCAAGCGTTAGTGAAATATTTCTGGAAACCAAGCGCCAACCATTTGATCAACATCTCGATGAAGAATATTACTGTGAAGATCCGATCCATGTAGTATAAGATATCTTGAAGGATAGGTCTGTGGGGTAGGTGAACGTCTTCCAATGCCTGAAAAGATGAGCAAGATTTATCGCAAGATCATCCAGAAGAAATTACAAAAGATCATAATGTAGATAACTTACCAAAGCTAAACTACTCAGTAAAATCATAGTAATAACAGCAGTTTCAAAGTAAGTGTTTTCAATTAGCCTGAAAGTTTTGAGTCTCAGCATAGCCCAACCTTGCCAGAAAGGTGATTCATCGTCGCCAGCTAGGAAGGGAAATTTCTGGTAACATGGTTCAGGACAACAGTCCGCGGGTGTATCGTCTACAACGTCTTCATCAGCAGCTACTATGATGTCATGTTTCCCTAAACCATCCAATTTACCGTCTTCCTCTTCTTCGATCATTTCTGTGAAATATCCATGAACTCTTTTGATTATTAATTATGGATTCCAATCTACTTACGAATGGGTTCAAACATTTCACTTCAAGAATACTTTTATGTAGGATAAATAATAGTCAGTCAAGGATTTTGTTTTTATAATGTAGCTTTTAATGGTTAAAGCAGTAAAACAACCTATTCGTCAAATAATCTTCAAAGATTTTAATATTAATATAGATAAATATGAATACATAAATGCGTAATTGAATCATCGCAAATATTGACAGCAATGATGAAACTAAGTATTTTCTGTAATGATAAATTGTGATACGATAAAATTGTTTGCAAACATCATGTTTGATAAGATTATTATAATAATGAAATCTTACCCTCTTCTAAGCCCAGTTCTTCTTTACTAGCATCTTTCTTCTCTTCTCCATCTATCGTATCAGCTGAACCTTTATGACTTTCGTCCTTGAAAGATCTTATTTTATGGCTACCGTAAGATTTTTGGCTGATCGTATCGTCGTCCTAAAAAGAATGAATCGTATTGTTACAAATTATTGCACACTACGTTTAAGTTGGCACGTCTTGCATACGAATTATCTCGTTTCTAACGTGCCAAATCAAATTCCGGCTACTAAAAATATTTACTTTTTAATTATCATTTTATTATGTCTTGATACATACCTGTATAGGATATCCATGATGATTGAGTTCACAGTTTATTCTATTATCGGTGTGGTTGTCCGTTATCGCGTTTATGTTGTTTAACATTAGTTTTCCTTTTTTATATTTATTGTCTCCTACAAACAGTCGTATCAGTTTAAGCTCTGTCACACTCAAAGACATAATTTTAAATGGGGTGAAAGCTAAGTAAGTGACCGTTCGATTCTAGGTATGACAGTAATTCAGTAAATATATTGTGATAAACTATTATGTCATACTAATATTATAAATGCGAAAGTTTAGATGGATGGATGGAAGTCTGTTAGAGTTTGTAGCCTAGACGGCTGAGCGGATTTAGATAAAAATTGGTATAGATGTAGGGTATAGTCTGAGAGAACACACTTTTGTTCTTTTTACTTTCACGCGGACGGAGTCGCGGGCGGACGCTAATCAGTTATAAATACCTGGTATTGTGAACTCCATTCCATCACCGATCGCAACTTCCACTTGATCTTTAAGCTTCTTGTCTTTGTATAGTACTCCATCATCGATATCAGCGCCAAGTTCTAGTTCATTGTCGACGCGTTCTGAAGATACACAGCGGCCGCATAAAGCCGCCTTTAAGCCTAATTGTCACGTCATTCCACCGTACGTGAACGCCGCCAGCACCCAAGCATAGAAATCAGACCAGGACGAAATAACTTAAATTATATTCCCAAGTCAATACAATGTTAGTTATAAACATGTTCGTGGTTCACATGTTCCTTTTTTTATGAAGTTTTAATAGAAAAATCACCAGCTTCTATGCACGGAACAAGATTATACAATAATCAAATCAAATATTCGTATCAAAATCAGTTTTTCTATAATAAAACTATTTGAAACTCCGGTAGTACAATGGTGTTTATCTAAAAAACGAATTAAAAACCCTTAAGTTTAAACAATTTAAGTATTTATAATATCTATACTTGTATGAAAAAGAGGAAAAATTTGTATATTTGTGTCCGCGTGCAAAAGCTAGTTTTTTTATATATATATACTTGATTTTAAATAACAAGTGATTAAATAAAAGATAAGATATAATGACAACTGAGATAAAATCATAATTACAAAAAATAAATTAAAGCGAATGAACGATAACACACGGAATAAAAACGGAGCTTTGATAAATGTCCAAGAAAATATTTAAAAATAATTAAATCACCTTAATCTTATTAATATTACAAATGTTTTAGATGTATGGAGGGATCTCTGTTAGTGTTTGCCATCTAAACGGATCTCGATGAAATTTGGCAAAGATGTAGGACATGGTCTGGAAGAAAACATAGCCTACTACTTTTTTAATTCCACACGGATAGAGTCGCGGGCAAAATCTAGTTTATTTTTAAATTGGAAATTATTTCTGACTTTTCACTAGTAATGAGTCAATAATCGAGATATCAAAGTATTCTAATTTAAGTACTAGTGTAGTATTGTAATATCTATGGTTCCAAATAAATGACCATATACACAATTTAATTAAAATCTCGTTGGCTCCAACGCAAACTATCGTATGTTAGAAACTCAAATTTTGTAAGAGAAAACATTAAACATTAATGCGATTAATTACTATGCGTCAAACATACAATAAAGAAAAAAGTACAGTTCTTCTTTATTACAAACTAGCTCTTCGCGTGCGGCTTCATCCGCGTGAAATTATAAAAAACCTTATTTTGTTTACATTTGTCAAATTGTCAATTGCAAATGTCAAAATGACATGACGTGATAAGAAACCATGACAATCTTGCTTCCTTGACGTTGGCAGCAACTTATGGTGTCTTTCCCACATTAGGGTTTTTATCCAAAATATTTACCCCCTACGTTTAATGGCGTGAAAATATATATCCTAAAGCATGACGTAAATGTACGGCTTTTTACTAATAAAAGAATTATTCAAAATATGCTGTAATTGCTGACATCTTAGGCAACAAAGAAGTGTGTGTTTACGCTTTATTATATTAGTATACATAGAAGTATACGTAGATACACATAAATAACTATTTGTCAAGTCAATTTAAAAAAACATGACACAACATGTGATTCGCATAATTGCAGTTATGGGGTTTTTCACTAATCATACTTATTGTAATAACTTTAACGCTAAGTTCTTGTTATGGCATATAGAAACTGGTGTTACAATTGACATATTTTTTAACAAAGACATATATTTATATTAATTCTACAACAAATCATATACAATTTATAATCATGCATTACATACATTCAAAGCAATGTTGATTCCACCAAGAATATTAACATAAAATACTTCCTAAAACACAAAACTATTATAAGTGATTAAACAAAAAGCTTGTTAATTCAGTCACGAAAGTACATATCATTATTTCTAAAATCACTTCGTATTTTGTCCTGTTGGTTTCATCTTTACAGTAATTCATACTTTGTACGAAATCATACTATTATTAAAATCTAGCGTAAACAATTATCTACAACACATCTTCAAAACTACCACGATCTTAAATAATGTGATAGATGCTTTGGAAATAACACAGGGAGTTAATTTATTTTAAATTAAGCTAGGGTTGAACAGTAGCAAAAATCAAAATCCTAGAAGATATGAACTATTGATTGTTTAATGATCGTGACTAAATTAACAACTCTTACCGCGAATTTCCAACGAGGTGACACTTGTGTTCGAACGACACATCTCTTTCTTTTACAATGAGAATGAGAGAGACGGAATCGTAATTCAAGTGTTACGACAATGAAGATTCACCTTTACAAAATGAAATGATTAGCTATAACACCAATATTGTATCGACAAGGAAATATAAAACAAGGTCTGTAATCTACACTTGACTGCGAGGGCACAAGCAACGCACAATGGTGACATGTATCAGGTATAATACATATCACACAGCTCAAATAGGGTTGTCACCTTAAGCAGTTCAATAAAAAGATTAAAGCTTAAAAAAATTGATATTTTGTTCCAGTGACAACCCTGTAGGTAACACACATGCTAAACAAGAAAACAAATTCATATAACACCCAACACTCAATAAAATCATGCCGTTTCATCATTGAATAACAGGTATCCTCAGCTCAGCTAATTTTCAATATTAAACTAATAAAGTATATTTATTACTTGTATAGTTGCTTTTAAATAGACCAAGGTTTTCTTTAGCTTTTATCTAGATCTTGAACATTTCTTTAGTATCGCAATTTTATGCAAAATAGCTGACGTAGCTGATAATACAAAAGACAACACCAATACGAGCAATCTGCAAACATACACACAAACACAAAGGACATGCGACACAATGGTACACTTCTTACCGGGAGCGTGTATGGCTATTTGGTTCGTTAGCTTGTTCTTCAGGAGTTTCAGAATGTCAGCAATATTGCGTTTCACCCAGTCAATAAATCTGTTTATCCTGCTGAAGGCTTCCGCTATCTTGTTCGTGTCCTGATCCGCAGTCGGTGTGGACAAACTCGAGGAACCAAAGTTGGAGAGCAACAGAGCCAAGAAAAGGTTAAGAACCTGGAATTAGTTATTTGTTTTAAAGTGTTATTCCGATTACCGACTAATTTATTACCCAACATACTCTCATCTAAAAGAATTGCTAACATACTTGACTAAATTTTTGTTGTTCAGCCATAACTGTTCCCATTACTAAATTACTTTCTATTCGATTAAATTACTTGCCTGGTAAAAACTAGTCTTATTAATCGTATTTTTAATAGAAAGCAACAATAAGCTGTTCGCCAATAATGCATAGATAGATCACTATTTCATCACCAGCTCACTATACGTCCCCACCGAGGGGCTCGGAGTCTACGCTAAGTAAGGAGTGACTAGGCCTTAGTCAACCACGCTGGCCCACTGCGGGTTAGTTGACTTCACACAGATCTTTTAATTTCTTCGCCGATATGTGCAGGTTGCATCACGATGTTTTACTTCACCGTAAGAACGACGGGTAAATTATGTACATATGACATTCTAAAAATCGAAAATCACATTGGTACATGGCGGGATTCGAACCCAGGACCTGTAGATTACAAGTCAAGTGTAAACCCGTGCGCCACCGACCCTTAGTGGTATTTAAAAGTGATACTAACCACAAGATTTCCGATAACGACGGTAGCGAGGAAGAATGGTATGCAGGATACATCACCCACTAACATACAGTCCCACATACTCTCTATCCATTCTCCACAGAGCACGCGGAACACAATCATAAAGCTGTGCATAAAGTCCGTGAAGTTCCAACGTGGTAGGTCACCGTCGGGGAAACGGTCCACATAATCTGTACATATTAATTGATGAATTTAAAATACAATTAACTATTATTTAATTCCCAGTATGGACTCCAATTTTTTTGGTAAAAGTAGTTTTGGAATATAAGCTATATGCGTATTTCCGTGAATTGAATCCAAGTCTGTTTATGATTTTAATTAATAATTATCTTTTAACGCTTTGCTGTTTTTGAAGTTTTTAATTTTGGACAAAAAATTAATATCAAACCTTCATGCTTTGTTGATTAACGTCTTTTTTATTCGTAAACAGATATAAAATGTATAGCAAAAACATTGTAAACATGATATCATAATTTTGACTATTTGATAAAAAATCATGATTGTTTTAAAATGTGAGCATAAGACAATAAAGCTTTCATGTAACCAAAAATACTACAATTTTTTTATGTCCATAATAAATAATCATTGAACAATGCCTTTTGCTTCCATTTGTAATATATATTACATTGAGTCATTAGTAGCAGTCCTTCCCTACTCGATATCCTCAAAATGCGACAAATATGACGGGACTAAACAAATTACATTATATCATAGCGACTAAGAATGCCAGAAATGCATTAAATCACATTTGTCACTTTACTAGGACAACGAATAAGCAAAAATGAGTGTATACTTAGCAGTAATTTCGCAGACGTTTCCTTAGTTGATGTCTACAACAATATATGTTTAATATACTTTCGTATAATGATATTGATTGTCATGATTAAACTATAAAAATAAACCTTTACGACGGTACGATTTTACTGCTAAGTGCACTTAAAGCATGCGCAGAATATAACATTTGTGCATATACAAGTTTCCAAGTTAAATAGATCAATATTAACTTATATACCTTAAATATAATAACGTGCATAACAATACAAGACACTTACTTCACATCACAAGGCAAGAAAGAGGTAAAAGCGCTTAAAGAAGAAAATAGAAATTAAATAAAGAAGAACGACAATGGTGTGTGCACAAAAGAAGGAGAAAGATGAAAGAAGCGGTAGTTAGCTGGAACGTTTCACAAGTGAGGCGCCTTTTTGGGGGCATAAAGACCGGTATACAGATTTACAATTTATATACAGATATTGTAGTGAAAAGCTCACTTGTAAGGACCACATTGAATCTTGCCAACCTTCTAACAGGAAACTGAGCATTACAGTGTGACGCACACCAACACATTATAAGTACTATTGAAACATGGCGGGGGCCTGCTTAAAGTGTGGAGAGAAAACAACGAAAATTACTGCGGAAAATTCCCAATGGTTGTCCACACTTTACGTGAACTCAGTGAATGTATTTCACAATCTAATAAGATTTCTAAAGTATAGAAATATTTGAATCCCCGGGACCACCACGAATATCATGCTATAGAAAACAAAAAGTTAACTCATAGACTTTTATAAAAGAGATTGATTAGCAATAAACTGCGTTGTAAGCAAGCAGATATATCCTACTGTAAGGTAACACGAAGTACATTCACTGGCAGTCCGCTAGGCCTGCGCCGCCAAGTTCAAACACCAACGAACATGCAACATCCCACCAATACCACTTACCCACGTAATTTTTTCCAAACAGTTGCATACCCATCACCGCGAATATGAAAATAATGATGCACAATACGAAGGTCAGGTTGCCCAAGGCACCCATCGTCCTACCCATTATAGAGATGAGTAAATTAAGTGTCGGCCATGACTTTGCCAATTTGAAAACTCGAAGCTGCAATTACAAATTGTGAAACAAGGCGTCACACAAGCTCGCTCACCGGCGCTTCACCTATGCTACTGCCTGCACCGGGGACCCCGAATCACTCACACACATTCTATTAAATTTTTTGTTCCCCCCCTCAGGTAAGTGATTCTGAATCTGATAAAATATGCAAATGTGTGCTGTAGTAACCTATTGAAGTGTGCATTCGTTATTAATATGATCGGGATTTATGTTCCGTCGTCGTTTGATCGAAATTTGATTGTTCTTTTATAAAATTATTTAGACATAGATCCCATCAATGGACGACCTGATCAAAATATCCAGAGCAAGCGAAGCTGCATGTCACATCTAATATACTTGATGCAAAGCTCAACTCATGATCCCAAGCTGCGTGTATAGCTTTATAACGTATCTCCTTGGGGCCCATTTGATGGCCTCTCCAAGTTATTATAAAGCCACAGCGCGAGCCTCTCGCCCTTCATGAAATGGTTACCAAAGCCCTGTGTAAATTATTAGGGAGTGTAAAGCTTAATAATCGATAATGAAGCTGAGGTCTTTAATTAGAGATGCTAAATTTTCTTTCAAATTGAACCTGTATAGTTCTTCCCAAACAACTGCATTCCCATCACCGCGAATATGAATATAATGATGCAAAGTACAAAGGTCAAGTTCCCTAAAGCGCCCACGGTCCTACCCATTATGGATATAATAAGGTTTAGCGCCGGCCAAGACTTAGCCAGTTTAAATACACGAAGCTGAAAATACATCATTGCACAAATTTACATAAAACCATTGTTAGTGTAATGGAGTTATCATATAAACACACATTTTTGCATCTTTATATCAAGGCTGAAAATTTAGACAAACACAAAAAACAAAAAATATGTCAATATCAATAAAATACTTTTTAATAAAACTGCATTATAAACAGGAGGTTGTTTTTAACAGACTTCCCAAATAAAGGAAGGGTATCAAATCATTAGTATTTTTTCCTTAACACTTATCCATGTTCATCATTATGCTTTAGATTTAGTTAGAAAAATAAAAATAATAGTTAACAATAACTTGCAAGAAATGTGAAATTTATAAGTTGCTGTAATCTGAAGTTATTCATTAAATATGTGATATCAATTAAATATCAGTGATAGAAAAATATTGCAAAACTTACCAGTCGAAACGAACGTAACACAGACAAACCCTGAACTCCTTCCAGCCCCAACTCAAGCAACGATAATGCCACGATGATAAAGTCAAAAATGTTCCATCCTTCTTGAAAATAATACTTTGGACTCATTGCTATTAGTTTTAACATGGCTTCTATTCCAAAGGTAGCTGTAAAAAACTAGAAAAGAAATCCTGTTATTTTGTATACTGAACAGTTAAAGTGTACAATCACCAAAGTGAACCACTATTAGATAAATCCATCATTCTTAAATTAATGTTTGATGAAAAATAACTTACGTAATTGCCGCTCTTAAGCGCCCTTTCCATATCTTTGTCCATATCATGATGATCAAGGGCCATAAACAGAGTATTGACAACAATACACAGTGTAATGAAAAGTTCCACGAACGGATCGAAGACAAGCAATGCGACGTACTTCTGAAACTCCAGCCACAACCAACAGCAGTCCCACACGCAGAAGAAATCAATCCCTTTCATTAAGCACTCAAGGAGTCTTTCCTTAAACGTGGGTCCATCCTCATCGTCTTCTGCTGTTGGGAAGTAGTATACTGACACTGTTGCGTCCCGTTTACCGTAGGTGTGTATGTGTAGAGGGAAGACAGAAATAAATTTGTTAGTATTCGCTCATTATTTTTAACTATTGCACCGGGATGTTATAACAACCGTTTTAACGAAATTATCCCGGTGATAATAGTATGAAATATAAAAGGAACCAATATTCATATTTTTGTTGCACGTAGGCTGTCATTTATCAGTTTTCTGTTTAGGCTACGCAACTCTTATTTCATATTCCAATGGAATACGTTGGTAATATTTGTACTAAATTGCTCACAAATTCTAAGTACTCGTATGTGCTTGATGATAGATGTGCACACTAGGTTTACAAAAATTACATCGCTGGACTTAAGTTTTACGTCATATTTATTTCAGTTTTAAACAAAGCTTTTCTACTTTTAATCTACTAATTAACCCTTTGATTAAATGATATTTACGTGATATAACTTGGACTAAAGAGCCAAAAATATGAATATCGTGATTTTTAAACACGTGATAAAACGGAATTTACTTAGCGAGTAGTAAATCTAGCTTTTAATAAGTCAAAATACTTAAGTAATACAATATTTAAGAAATTAAGGCTTAAGAAGACAGAAGTATAAAATAATAATTACAGGTTACACTATCATGCAATAACTAATTAGTGATAATAATCGAAGTGCGTCGGATAAATCGAATAATAATTAGATAGTGTTAATAAACAAAATTTACACAACTTCCTTAATAAATGTAAAAAAAAAGAAACTATGATCTTAATTTTGATAAGCTGTTTCAATAAAAAATCTAAAATAAGCAATGTTATCTCACGAATGAAAGATGAATCGAACTACACGAAATTAAAAAAAAAAAAATTGTCAATAAAATTACCATAAAAAGAGCACAGAAAGATTATTGTTAATATGTTTTGTTGAAAATTAGAAAATGTTTGTAATTATGGTGTCAACTTCAATATTTTTTTGCGATATTCACTATAAACTTTAGCGTCCCACAATATAGAGATTACTACAACACTGTAAACTTTCAGACCACAGAAATAATTTTCACCACGATATATATTTCATTATGATGTGTGGTTCATAATTAATTGACACGAAATTTTTGTCACACAAATTCATATAAATAATTTAAATTCTCAAATACATTTTGTTAAAGTCAAAACATTGAATTTACATTAATATGAAAACTGCGATTCTAATCGTGTATTAAAAAGGACAGGTGTATATTTTACACAGTGCAGGTGCTTCAAATATATAATATACAATAATAAATGACACCTAAGTGTGACTTCACATTGCCAATTATGCCATTTTTTGCATAATGAGCAAATACCTATGATTTCGTGTGTGTGAGTGTGTGTAGTTAGAGTATTAATTGCGTTTTAATGATTAGAAAAGACATATATGTTAAGTTTAAGAAAGCAAACACACATTGCTGAAACATCCAAAGAGATAACAGTCAAACATGAAGGCGTTTAACAAAACAACATTGAACAGCATTGAAGTATAGATAGGTCTAATTCCACAGTCATAACATTGGTACTAACACTTGCTGTCTTTGTTTTTGCAAAGTGAACGAAAGGGATGACAATATGTTTTATACCAGTGTTTTGACAGTAGAAACCCACAATTAAACACCGAAATTAATTGACATTTGTAAATAGCGTACCGTTCTGCTCACTCGCTCTACTTTGTCGTCCAGCTTGTTCGATGATTTCGTTTAATACCATTACATCTGGAAAATGCCAAATACGAAAATTACTTAAACCACTTTGACAAAGGCAATAAAAATATTAAAGACGCTGGAGAAAAACATGTATCCAAATAGTCAGTGTTTGTCATGTCTTGCCATTATTTAAAATTGCAAAGTTTTATTGATTTCGTAATGTAAATTGGCATCTATAACAGAGTAAAAGTTAATAGCTTACCTCTCATATCAACTACATTCGGTTGTTGTGATGATTCTATGAAAGGATTGTCATTTGATGGCTTTAAAACTTTTCCGGCTTCGTCGGTGCTTTCCGTGGTGCTCATTTCCTGAAAGTGTTAATACAGAAGTATGATTTTTAATTATTTTTTTTTACTAAGTTCTGTAACATAATTGTGTTCAATAAAGATATCAAATATGGTTGTCCTAAATATCTCCAACTATATTCATCTAAATATTATAATAATTATAACTAATACTAATATAGTTTTGTATTATCTGTGATACTTACATATTCTCTGACAGGTCGTGATGCAATCGATGAGTCCGGTCTGGGTAAAGCGTAGGCATGGGGCTGCGATGTAACGCTGTGATTTCTGGAGGCCGAGCGTCCTCGGAGCCGAGCTTCTTTTGTCTGCGCCTTACCACCGAGCAGGTCACCGTGAGATGTGTAAGACAATCTTGACTGATGTGATGTATACGACGAATGTCGTGATCCTAAAAATGAAAAATATATAACGATTTTAATAGGAGGCACTTTCTAGTGCCACTAGAATCAGAAAACACTTTCTTTAATTTCTATGCGTAGGTAATAACAAATAAAACATTTCAGATATATTTATTGATACAAATAAAGAAATAATTGAAGACAACTAAACAGCCTACCTAAATTGGCATAGTAAACTGGTATAATGATTGCTCCATTTTCCTCCGACATTGGTGTGACAGCATTCGAGTCATCGGCATAAGGTAGATGTTCCTGCGCATCCAGATAAGTTGAAAGAACGAGGGGCTTCCTGTCCGCACCCGGAGGGTAGCGGGCTCTGCCATTCGGACGCAACGCCATCTGATGCGAGCCGCGCGAACCGCGGCGCAAATTGAACGGCGATCCCGGCAGTGAGAGTGAAGCCTGCCGTACGATTCATACTATAGTTATAACATATCCTACGAAAACGGCTTTAATTCTCAAATTGCATTCATAGAATTATTTCATCGATCTGTTACTTATTGCGATTACTGGTACTCTCAAAATACTATGGTTCCTCAATTAAGATCGAGTATGAATGAAATGGTTTACGTACTGATCAAAGGGTCTAGGTTGCAGAGGCTTTACCTACACTTAATGATAGTCGTTAATATCGAATTTCTAAAGAATTGTGTTATATACTTTCATGTGCTAATAAACAAAGGAAAAAAATAAAGAAATTAGCGAGAAAATAGAAGTGTTTTCAGAAATGATAAGGAGTAATGTCTTATTGCATCAATGCACGATGGTAGCGTTAATTAAAATGTTAGCTATGGCAATTGTCTTGTTTAAGATTCTTAAGATCCATGTATTGCTGCAACTGGACTCTTAAAAATTATTAACATAATTTCAAAAAGGTAAGAATAAGAAGACTAAGGTAGAAAGAAAAACAAACAATCGTTTCCTATTGAAGAGGAAGCGGAAGGGGTACACAAACACCAATTTGGATTGTTGGACAAACCTGTGAGCCCTCCCGCAGTGGCCCATATAACTGCCCGTATTTATTTATGCGTTCAGGGTGGGGAACCTTCAATACACAAAAAAATGATTTTATAGTAATATCTTCTAATATCACATATTGATAAAAAAGACAACGATAAATAAGGAAAGAGGATTCAGAGCACATCAAGACATCAAGGAGGGGAAGTGACATTTCAGCTTCAAAGCAAATTGTGATATTATAAATCATTTAGCAGCACCATCAATCTATGTAAGATCTAAATAAACGGCAAAAAAACAAACAATAAGAATTTCTTTGGATTCGCTAATGCTGTAATATCACCGTAAAACTCTTATTGTAAGTAGCAACAAATATCGATACGAAGAAGCGATGCCAATGAATGAAAGCGACGGTTAGTCAGGTAACTTTGTTTATAAACACATGAAGTAATAGTGTCAAATTACATGCATATACTGCTAACTTTTATCATAACAAAACGAATTTCCTTGATCTACATCTATGGTCATGGCGACTGTTCTTTTTATTGTTTAAATTTGGAAGCCTCCGCATCACTCATCGAAATTGAGGAATGAATTATTGTTTATCAATTGCTATATTAGATTAATTATGTTGACCGAACCTACCTCTTCATCGTTGCTATGTTCAGGTTCAGCTCGGCCCGTTCGTGGACGATCACATTGCCAAAGAAACAATCTAACATGACAATAGACTCAATACCTCCAATAGTATTTCGTCATTGAATTCTTTGCATCTCTTTAATAAAAATTTTAGACAAACATCTTTGGTAATCACATTTGTTGATGGTCTGATAAAAATACTATTGGAGCCCGAGGTATGAAGAATTGAGAGTGAAAATTAATAGAACTAATCATCATTCCAAATAAACGGCGTAAGTCTAGACAAAGTCATGCAACACTAAAATTATTTCAATCATTGGCAAAAATGAAAGGAAATTCACGATTTGATAATAATACTAGACTAGTTTGAATGAATGGAGTTGAAATTTAGTAAATGATACGATATGATTAAAATGAACTGAATGTTAGCAATAGGCACTGTAACTTGAACATAACAAATTATAGATGAGAGTCAGATTGATCATTGAGTATAAATAATAACTAACAGAACCAATTCTATGCACGCCTCAAAGCTGCGACTAATGTAATGTTGAAATGATAGTGAGACATTTTTGCAATTCCATGCAAATAAAACATTCTCCGGAAAAAATCACTAAAATAATTAAATTCCTCGGAAACTCTAAAATTCAAGTCACATGCAATTTATATTTAAGTGATATTGGAAACTTAGAATGTATAATAGTAGAAACACAGTAAAGACTTAAAAGCTCCCAGCCATTTTCTTTTCACCTTAAATAGGAATGTATTTGTTGCGTTTTAACAATTTTTTTTATATTGAATTTTCCATTTGTTATCAATGTTCTTAACAAAGTTGAAAAGATAATGCTTAGCCGTCAATGATTCAATTGTTGATATATAAATTTTGGACACTCCCAATACTGATTTTTTGCCAATAATCGTGAATTATTGTTAAAATGTTTAGTAGTGTTAAAAAGAACTCAGTTACATTAGATACTAAGTTGCATATCGTATTAAATAGGATATAATTTCATATTGATTGCTTGAAAACTATAAATCAGAATCAGAATTAATATGCTGAATTATTCAACAGATAGTAAAAGTTTGTCATCAATTGCCATGATTTGTTAATTACTCAATGTTATCGTTTATATTTAGAAAAATTTAATAGAGCGACATTAGTTCCTGAGGATAGGTCTGTTTGAATCATATTCGGGCGTACTGAAGCGGGTGTGTGGGCATACTCACCATGCTGACCTTCCTCTGGCGGCGCGCGGGCTCGTGGTGCGAGTCGGCGGGCTTGTGCGCGGGCTGAGTGCTCACCGAGTCCTGGAAGGGGTCGCTACGGAGGGACATGCGCTCGCGCGTATTGTCGTCCTGGTTGCCGCGCTCCTGGTTCACGAACAGCTCGTAGCTTTGGCAGGAGAAGTCGCTCGGGGACTTGGCGGGGTGCGCCTCAGCGTAAGCAGCCGCCTCCGCCGCAGCGGCCTGCTCGCGCGCGTGCGCCTCCCGTGCTTCCTGCTTGTCCGCTCTTGCTGCTGCTTTTTGTTCCGCCTCCTGAAGACGTAATTCATAAAACATGAAAAAAGAATTCCCTTACAGACCACAATGCCTCAGAAAGGAATACAAAGATTAGAGAAAGATCGATCTCCAGAAAAGAAAAACTTTATGTAGAAAATTTAAAGTTCTTTTAAAGATAAATTAGGTTGAATTAAATTATTTCATTCTGCACTTTGGTAAGGAAAGTCTTACCCTCAGAGCTTCTTCTTCCGCTTGTTCCTCTTCTTCTGCTTTCTTCTGCAGTTCATCGTAGGACATGGCAACGATAGCTAAGATCAAGTTGACGAGGTAGAATGATCCCAAGAAGATAATGACTACAAAAAACAACACGTGCCACGACCCAGCCGATCTTAATACCTGAAATTATATGTATCGATTTAAAAGTATTAACCAAAAGTATCCATAGTTTCGCAGAAACAACTATTTTATTTATAATATTTTTTACAAACAAATTTTTACCAGTTGATAAAGATTTTCCCAATAATCCTGTGTCATAAGTCGAAACGCTGACAAAAAGGCCCAACCAAATGTATCGAAACTGGTGTAGCCATAATTTGGATTCGGACCGTATCCTTGTAGACACACGTAACCGGGTTCACATGTTCTGCAGGAAGAAGATGAAATAATGAGAAAAAGAAATGATTTGTAAGAATTCAATGCTAGGGTATTAATCTTACCCTGCTCCTGATGAATTACCACACAAGGGATACTCCCCGTTTTCTTCGTACCAGTTTGCTGAAATGTAGAAGTAAAAAGAATTATAAACGACTAACAAAATTACTTATAAATGCTATGAATTCACAAAATTAGTAGAACTTACTTTCGTTTTGACAAAACCTCTCCCAGTTGTCATCGGTGAGGTTGCCCCAGCTGCCGTCCTCGGGGAACACTTTGACGCACTTCTGTGTCAACACTCCCATATAAATTTGCAGACCCATTAACGCAAACACGGATAGCGAGAACATCGTCAATATTATCACATCTCGCAGATTTTTCACCGATTCTATTACAGCTCCAACGATAGTCTTCAACCCTGCCAGATACATGATTAGTCAAATACTATTATATAACTCTTTCAGAAAATCTCAAAAACCAACAAATTGCAATATCACCACACGTGTTATTTTCTAATCACAATTTCTTCAAACTACCGACAACATCATTTTAATCACGCCAACCCATCTATGTTACTGAAGCTTCTCGATGATTGTCTAAGCATTTCTCTAGATAAAGCATAGTTACGTTAACTTTTACTAGATTCTAGTCAAGTGTAAGTATACAAATAGAATTACCCGGTACGATGGCCACAGTCTTCAACGCTCGGAGAACTCTGAAGGTTCTGAGCGCGGCCAAGTTGCCGAGATCTATGCCCATCGTCACATAACTGGAAACATACGCACAACCACAACATCTATATTAATATAACTAACTGCTAAACTAGATTCTCTAAAAAATACTCTATTCCCGGATTCATAAATCCAAGGAGAGTCAGGAAAATAAATTTCTTCTTCAGCATTGCTTTATTTTCTTTTAACCTTCCCAATGTTATAACCTCTAAAACAGTTAATAATATTTTCTATATTACAACTATTATTCATAAAAACAATTAGTAAAATAACGACAAGAAAATCTACATTTGAAACGTTTATTCGTCTACTTTATTAATAAATTGTCTACTACTCACGCTAAAGCTATAACTACGAAGTCAAGCCAATTCCATGCATCTCTAAGGTATGTGAATGGCTGTAGTATAAAACCCCTGGCCATAACTTTCACCGCCGATTCAAACGTGTAGATCCCGGTAAAGATAACTCTGCAAAAATTCACCTCCATTGTGGAACGTCGTTCAACAAGAATTTATATTATAAAGTTCTCAGTGATGTCAAAACATGTCAACCTCTAAGGCAGGGGTCGGCAAGTAGTTTTAAGTGAGGTCCGGATTTATTTCGATACAAATATCTGTGCGGAAAATTTTTAATCTAGATCCAGAAAAAGATAGCTTTCATGAGTGTAAAAATAAAAATAAACATGACATTAATGTAAAGGTATATCTAAAAATATTTTGCGGTCAGTTTCTTCCGTCTGTTGCCGGCCCCTGTTCTAATGTTCAAACGCATATGAGGGATATTACTAAAGATTTCGTTGAAATATTAATTAGCGATACAAGATGCTGTATGTAAACTAACTCTAAATGAACTTGTAGTAGTCTTACATTATTTACAAGACGATGAATTGGTAAGTAACCATCATTTTATAGTTACAGATGAGTTCTAGGTAAAAAGGTAAAAATTCAGAACGATGAACAGGTTCGTGTTATCTTTCATGGATTAAAAAAAGTCGAGATGTCGCTTAAAACCAACCAAATCTTCAACGCCCATCTTCTAAAGATGTCTGAAGTATTTACATGTAACTTTACAAAGATAATGTTTTTATTATGTTAAAGTTTATAAAGATAGACTCTAGATAACCTAAATTTGACATTAGATATAAATATATTTTAAAAGATAAAATATTAATTTCCATTACATTTTTATATAAAACTAAGCATATATTTTTCTAATAATGCTTAATATCTAAACACCTATCAAGAATTAGACAACTAGCTTGAAACTAACAATTTTGAAACTAGCGTGCATTCTACGAATGATTATATGAAATTTGTAATTCCGTTTCTTAATGGTAATGTACGATGACAAATATTTGTTACTCACTCAGTGCTCTCGACGGTGGGTGTCGTCGGCATTATCATAAGTATGCAGTTCACTAAAATCGTTGTTATAATAAACAAGGAGAACAAGGGATGTACTAATATGTATATAGCAACTCTTCTTATGGGGTTGAAGGGGTCTAATATCCATAAAGCATCCGTCGCAGAAAACCTGAAGATATCTTTGCCTTTACTTATAACTACGAATGTCTGTAACAATAGAAATTTGTAATGTAATGCCCGTTAATAGATTTTGGGAAATTACAATTGCGATAGTTAGTTCTTCGATATCGGTCTGATAAAACGCAGGAAAGATTTCATGTAATAATGATATAACAATTTGTGTTTTAGAAATACTGTTATCAACCGTCTTTATCACAATTAGCAAGTAATTATTTAAAAACAATCAACGATATCTTAAAGCTTCGAAAGATTAACCTTTTCAATGTTAACTGTAGTAGATCAGATAGAACAGTTAACCCCATCATTTTTTATTATCACATCTTTAACGAAAATAATTACAGCTTAAATTTACTTGATTCATAGAAAAATTATAACGTGTTTCAATGTTCTTAGTTAAATTTTGTTATGACTCTGACAAATGAATACTTACTCTTTGGTTATGGTAGAAGGGATCGATGTCCTCGAGAGGTGTGGAAGCGAGCTCCAGGGGAAAGGAGCCCTGCATCCGCACCGGCAGTGGTAGCCCCTGCTCCAGGGTCGCGTCTGGCTGAGGACCTTCATCCTCATCCTCATCATCGTACCGCACCTGCCACATCAAAACGCAGCTGAATATCAAAACACGGAACAGACGAATCAAATGCTTTTGTAAAGTGAACTCTGTTATATGAGTAGTAAAGTATTATTTTGTTTAAATTCCATGTTATTCTTCAATATTATTGTCGTAACTACAAGCTTTGATTAGTGATGCATCATGTAACAAAAACTCAATCAGCTCAGCTGGTGCTATCATTGAGTATCGTTGTCAATGGTGTGGTTACAGCATGTGTGTGATCGCATTTGAAGCTAATATGCTAGTTCTGGTGCCGCTGCTGTCTTACATGATGCATTCGGCAAACTAAAAGCGCACTGCTTCAACGTGCCTAATACCGCCATTACGAATTGACAGTACCGTACAATCGATACAGCTAATTCGGAATAGATCTGATTCGTTTCTTTATTTGTGTGCTCTAGGATAGCTAGGTTATGCCACCATGCTAGAATGATACAGCCAAAGATGAGAAAGACATTGGCCAATCGTGTGCAATGCATGATGATGGTGAATCTGTTGTGCCTTGTGTGTCCTGCTAATGCTTTCTGTTTCAGTTATGTACACAAACACACAGAAGGTTTAAGGAGCTACATTTAGATTTACACATATTAGTAACAATCATTCTTTCTTTATTTTACTTCTTGGTTTACCGACTGTTCTCTATGGATTTCATGGGGTTTCAAATTTAGGTTTTTATTACATCACTATCACATTTGAATTTTAAGGTTGTTAACAGAAGGCTGTCGAATGACATTTTAGTTTATATGCAAAACAACATGATAAGCTTCCCTTGAGGAACTACGATAAGGTTAGCTGTAACAAACCATTTGTCAACAGCTAAACTTGAGGGCAACTTCTTAATTGAAACGTTGCGGACAAGCGATGTGACGGGATAGAATGCATTAAATGTCATTAATGCGCAATCAAATGCAAACTGCAAGTTATCGCATAGAAGACCAATATCAGTCTGCATTTTTTTTTAATTATTTTTTCTTTACAAGCGATAACTTGCTGGATATAATCTTCTAATAAAAACGAGCCGTAAAAAGGTAAAAGGGGCAAGCAAGCAATCTTACTTCTTTTTTCTTTTTCGTCCGCCCCAAATCGTTCTGGAATAGTGTAAAAATGTCTTGTAAGATCTATAAATTAAATTCCAGTCTGATTTCTTTAGCTTTAATTATTTACGGTTTGTGTCTTAAATTTTTTAAGTTACCATGTCGCCATGTTCCTTTATGTAACATAGTATAGAAGAATCTTGTTAAAGTTGTGTGGAATTCTATTCTTACCTCGCCTTCCGCTCGTTTTTTTTCGAGTTCTTTTTGCTTAGCATGCTCGTCAGCTATGCGAGCTTCGATAACAGCTAGTGAGTCGCGTGTGAAAGGTCGGAACAAGCTTTGTTCTTCCTCGCTGATCGAGTCCAAGTCCTCGGACATTGTCTATCGAGCTCCCCCCGAGTAAACAGCCTACTGTAAAACAAAACATTTCTTTATACTGAATAGTTGCACAAAAATATTATTTGCAAGATAAAAGAAAAATCATATCATGTTCATTCCTATAATACTCAGAAAAAGAATGATGAGATAATGCCCTAGATGTAATACTAATAAGATTCATGCGCTTCCAGCCAGGATTTTTATATCTTGGTTAGGCTATTCATTGGTTATATTTTTTTGTACTGAGCGTCGGTTAATTGTAGTTTTCAGAATTTATATGATGTGTAGTGCCAGTTCATTACCTGCTAATAGAGAATGGGCGGGTGTGTGTGGTGGGGGAACCGCGTCCGGCTGCACGCTCTGCGCCCGCGATCTCCCACCGACCACGTACGGGCGGGGCGCCCTTCTGACAACAAACAATTATATTAACAGACTGAAAAACGTTAACCTACGTTAAACGAGGTTTAAACGAGATTGAACGAGGTTTAGGCTAATCACAAGGCAACCAGTGAATTTAAGACTTAAGACAAAAAAAAATCATGATCGAGCAATAACTAATTATAGAAGAAAGAGCTTAAAATGTCAGGGAAGTTAAGATGTTTAAGCAAATTATAATAATACAATGAATAAAACAGTATTTTAACAAACCTGTCGTCCACGAGGACAGTGTGACCGCGGCTACTAGAAAGATGAAATTTACCACAAGTTCGCTGAGAGGGACAGCCAGCAAATTGGCAAGATTTTTCATGTCCGACCTGTAATTTAAATATAATGTAAAAAAAATATCGCATTATTTTTACACTCTTAATCACTGAAGGCAGCCGTTTAAATTAATGGTAATTAACAAAAAAAAAATTCACTTGAGATTAACGCTTGTAACTCATTATTTTGATTGAATCACACCCCTCTCATTTCTGCCTCCATTTATCAACCCATACATGCTCTTCGAGCTACGGAGCTACGAGCTTTCGATACTCCTGATATGATCCGTATATAAGATGTCCCTAATTTGGTCGACAAAAGTTTCTCATGTATCTTTTCACATCTATACTAATATTACGAGCGTCGGTGGCTCAGTGGTTTAAGCACTTGACTTGTAATCTACAAGTCTTGGGTTCGAATCCCGCCGCCATGTACCAATGTGATTTTTCGAATTTTCATATGTACATAATTTACCCGACGTTCTTACGGTGAAGGAAAACATCGTGATGCAACCTGCACATATCGGCGAATAAATTCAAAGATATGTGTGAAGTCAACCAACCCGCACTTGGCCAGCGTGGTTGACTATGGCCTAGTCACCCTAACTTTAGGGTAGGCTCCGAGCCCCTCGGTGGGGACTTATAGTGAGCTGGTGATGATGATGATGACTAATATTACAAAGAGGATAGATTTGTACTTTCTTATGTATTGAAATAACTCAAAAACTACTGGGTCAATTTCAAAAATTCTTTCACCATTAGAAAAGTAACTGAATATTTTTTACTATATTATATTTTAATTTTACGCGGACGAAGTTACGAGCAACAGCTAGTAATTAAATAAAACAGTTAACCGTCTAATAAATACGTGGCCAGGTGTGTTCAGAGAGCGCGCCGGACGGGGGCCGCGTTGGCTGCAGGCCGCGCGCGCTCCTCGCTCCGCACTCGGCACTCCGACGACATCTGCAGTACAACTCCAGCCGCACAGCCTAAACACACAATGAATACATTCAAATTGCTCACTAAATTTACTAATGTTTCGTTGACATTCCCTTAATGTAGGTTTTTATAGACTAAATCAGCATTAACAAACGGTTAGTGACGATTAAACAACGCTGTCTGCGGCTCTTTAAATTTAAGACCAAGAAGTTTTAGTTGAAAACAAAATGAGCCAGTCTGAATAAAAGTACGGAAATTGGTATACAAATCTTCATTCTGTCTGTCTGTCCTAATGTTTAGGTCGTAATAGTAAACATTATCTCAATACTTTTTAAACTAAGTACTAAGTAGTAATAATTAATTTAAAAAAAGTGCATAAAAGTAACATTCCGTACCGAGCATCCATTTCAAATATTTTTTATCTATTTAAAAACCTGTTACTGATAAATGTAATCAGCATTTTTGATATACGTTTTAATGATATACATAAAATTATCTATAACGAATAAAAGTATACAAAAATTCTTAATAATAACAATGAGACTACAAAACGTTACACGCGTCACATTGGTGTTACTTGACTAGTTGAAGCCCCACATCTCGCTCGCTATGTCAATTTGTTTTATTTTAATTTGAGTTATTAATTGTTATTTAATTTAAAAGAGTCTAATTTCATTTGTGCTACTTTTCTAAACATAAATAAGACAACGTGTAATCCTCTAAAAATTACTAATTACTTTAATGAAACATGTGTATAAGATATTGACATCTTTCTCTGTGTATTTAAAAAAATTGAACCAACAATATGTATCAATACAAATATAGTAATTTCACAGTAAGATCATTTGTGCGACAGACAGTCTTCCGCTTTTTGTATTATGACATTGATTACAATTATCAAGCATGGATTTCACATGTCATTCTGCGTATGAGAAACGCAGAATGACGGGAATAGAATGAGAAACGCGTTACATGGGCGTGTTTTTAAGAATGCTAATGAGTGTGACAATCAGAATTTATGCATTGCAGAACATACAACAGGTGGGATGGCAAATACAGATGCGACTCGTGGGTTGTCATGTTTGATTAGGAAGTTGTTAATTAATTTACAATTAGATAAAAAAATACATTAGTTATCTTTTACAGAATAACTACTCTAAACTGCTTTCAATAGCCGTGAGGAATATTAGAGTTATGAACTGCCATTACGAGTTTTGTAAGAACTCTGCATGTCACGATAGTCTCTTGTTTATTTTACTATAATTCATTAAAGTTCTTTGGCCTATACGTGTGTAGTTACTTACGTTTAAAAAAAATTGAATAACAAACAAAAAATACTCTGTTGATACTATCTCAAAAGTAACAAAATGAAGGAAACATAGTGTTCAAATTTTGAACTCGGTCAATGATGCCCCTAAAACACACAAAACGGAATACGAGAATTCTAAATGATAGATAGAGCAAGGAGACGAGAAAGAAAGCACTTAATAGCTTGTAATGGCGACTTTATTGCGATTAAAAATACATTGATTAACAGTAAAGCAGTCGATACCGGTTCCATCTATCTAATTTGTTTTCAATAAGGAGCTAATATTACCAATGATAATTATCCAAATAAATTGGGTTTCTTTTAACTTTTCTAGTAGTCAAGACGCACAGTTCGGGATAACACAAAAAGGGACAATGAAATTATTTGAATAACTTTTTAGCACCTGTAATCAGTATACATATAGAAATAAACACAATAGATATTCACTAGCAGCATCCGTGACAATTATGTAGTAACTTCTATTCCAAACGTACGAGTTTACGAGGGTATCTTTGTGCCAACAACAGAAGGCGATACACGAATTCTCTGCATCGCGTCATATAATGTGTTCCGCAGCAGCACAAGAGTGACCGAAAATTCCGAAAGAATTGCAAAATTTGGCACACAGGACAAAATATATTTCTCAAAGGATTTTTGGCCGTCATGGACAAATACCGATCGTTATGGGGATCAATAGGGTTGGTCCTCATCCAATCATAGGCGACTTGTCTGAAGAATCGCAAGTATAATACAAAAAAAAAATATTCTAGAAAAGAACTTCTACAATAAAAAAAACACTCTATATGATAAATGTAAAGGATAATCGTAACGCCCCTATTAATTTTTAGAAACAAAATTTTGTGTCGACTAAAAATCTACCCGAATTGAATATCTTACTGAAAAAAAAAATATTAAAAATTAAATAACATATTATTTACTTTTCTCAATAACTTATTGTATTATATGATAGCAGTTTAGGTCAAAAAGTAGGTATTTTATTACACCACTGTTATGCATTTAATATAAATATTATTTAAAAAAAAATAACACAACTGATATACAAAAAAAATAAAGGGATAAAGGAATAGCAAGTATAGAGACATCCGCCTGATTAATGCTGACATTAATGCTGATCTAACTAGCAGACTGAAGCGATAAGCGGCGCTAATTTTGTATAAATACAAGCGTCTTCAAGATTTGTGTCATTCAACAATTGCAAACAGTGACCGTGTCAACATGATGTATCCATTGGTATTTGTGGTAATTTTATTTGCCCTTTTATACTATTATTTCACAAGAACATTCAACTATTGGAAGAGTAGAAATGTCGCTGGACCAAAACCGTTACCTTTCTTCGGCAATATCATAGATTCCGCTTTAAGACGCAAGCCTTTGCCCATCGTTTATAAAAACATTTACGATGCTTATCCTAAGGAAAAGGTAGTCGGTATTTACAGGATGACGACACCGTCTGTATTACTCCGTGATCTGGACGTCATCAAGAACATCATGATCAAAGATTTTGACTTATTCACCGACAGAGGAATTGAATTCGACGACAAGGGTCTTGGAGCTAATATCTTTCACGCTGACGGCGAGAGATGGAGAATTATAAGGAACCGGTTTACACCACTCTTCACTTCTGGAAAACTGAAGAACATGCTGTATCTGATGACAGAACGAGGCGACAAATTTATGGAGTACGTTACAGAACTTCAAGAAAAACAAACAGAACAACCTGTACACATCCTCATTCAAAAATATACGATTGGATCGATTGCGGCATGCGCTTTCGGTGTAGATCTGGATGACAAAATGATGAAAACATTCCAAAAAATGGACAAAATGATTTTTACTGCAAATTACAGTGCTGAAGTAGATATGATGTATCCTGGAATCTTGAAAAAGTTGGGCGGATCATTGTTTCCACAGCAAATAATAGATTTTTTCTTAAGTCTCGTGCAAAATGTTATCAAACAACGAGGAGGGAAACCGTCAAATAGAAAAGATTTTATGGATTTGATTTTGGAGTTGAGACAACAAAAAACAATCGAAGGGACAAAGAGATACGAATATGAAGACCAAACGTCACTCGAACTGACCGACAGTATTATCGCAGCACAGGCATTTGCTTTCTACGCAGCCGGGTATGAATCGAGCGCGTCAACCATGTCATACATGTTATATGAAATGGCAAAAAATCCTGCAATTCAAGACAAAGTGATTATAGAAATTGAAGAAGTTCTTAAACGACATAATGGTGAAATTAATTATGACTGTTTAAATGAAATGACATACCTAGATCACGTATTTGATGAAACATTAAGAAAGTACCCAATTGCGGATCCCATACAACGTAACGCTCGGCGCGACTACAAAGTACCAGGCACTGATATGACTATCAAGAAAGGGCAAACGGTTGTTGTAAGTTCTTGGGGTATTCAAAGAGATCCTAATTACTACCCCGATCCTGATAAATTTGACCCTGAACGTTTTAGCCCTGAAAATGTTAAAAAGAGACACATTTGTTCTTATTTACCGTTTGGAACCGGTCCCAGAAACTGCATAGGTATGTACAAATTTACATATTTTAGTAATCCTACGTTTTAACCAGTAATATCAGTTTCGGAGCATTCTTATTTGGCGGTCAACCGAGAATATTCTGGAAAGACCAGATCAGACATTGCCTGTACACGGCAGTCATTACTATCTCATCAATTCATCACAATTGTATAATTATTTTCTACGCATTTCATTGAAATATGTGACGCTCACAGTGCAATTACGTTGAAAACTTATCACTTAGCATGCGAGAGTACTTCGCACCGAATTACATGTGCAGCGGGTGTTTTTTTTAGTAAATCGCGGGGAAATTTGGTTTTCCAGAAATATCGCAGTGAATCCAAAACTATATTATTTACCACAAATGTTCTAAATAAGTATTTTTACGTGACCCGCGCTCCAGCGACATACTGCAATAAAAATACGTTCTCCGCATGCCAAGTGTATAGCAACGTAATGTTAAAATCTAGCTCAGGTGAAGCTAATAATTATCTGACTTATGGTGACCTTTTGCTGTACGATATTCAATCTTAAATGGCTAATTTAATTCATTGACTCTACCAAACAATTATTGGTCAAAAAATGTATAATATAGATTTTTTGGAATTCTGTTTGTTACAGGAATGCGGTTCGCTAAAATGCAATCCCGCGTGTGCATCGTGAAGCTGCTGTCAAAGTTCCGTGTGGAGCCATCGAAGAGGACTCCACTAACAGAATTCGATTACGATCCTATGCGTTTATTCGTATTCCCCAATGATGGTATTTACCTTAATATTGTACGCAGATAAGTTTATCGAATTAAGCACACTAAGAGACAAATACTATAGATTTGTTTGCTATTCAGGTTTTAATGTTTTCATATTTTTTAATAATGGGTTTACGGTTGATTGGTTACGGTGGGATCGGGAGAAAACTTATCAATTGAATATTTTATACATTGTTTTCTGCGATATAAATTGTATCAATCGTCAACAAGTTCTTGTCTCAAATTAGTAATGTAATTTATATTGGGTATATTAAACTGCAGCTAAAATCAAAACTTTTTTTCTTCTTTGTCCATTCATAATTCCCATCAGAATTTAAAAAATAGAGCGTGTCTCTATAAGACAAAACCGTTCAAGGGTATTTTTATACCATTGAATGTTAATGACTACAAAGGTAGAATACCGTAGAGAGTATGGATGGATTGTGCGATAGAGGACATGCTTAAAACGGAATGAATTCAGATATGATGACTAATAAAGATGTATGGAAGAGTATTTACTGTGTCGACGCACCGCAAGGAAAATAAGTATTATTTTTTTCATTTGAATAAAAACATAATTGACTTAATATTATTTAAAAGTTATATTGCGGTGGGAAGAAGTTAACGTAATGCAAATTTAGTAGTAATCTGATGTACGAGTATGTATGCCTGATGGGGCTGGCAGTTTGGAGCATTCAGGTCGGACGATCGATTCCTGCGGTGACCGGGTCAACGGTTGTCAGTAGACACGAACAACACTTGCACTACAAACTTAGACTACCTCATTAAGCCACAACTGATGAACTTCGATTTCATACTTCGTATACATTATGTTGAATACACTTGTAGGAGTGGTGCTAAATATGGAGTAACTCGAGTGCTTCGAGGAACTAGAGGATTATGATACTTAGATGTTAATGAGAAAAAAGTTTTTGTAAAAAAACAACCGCATTGAAACACTTTGGCAGGTCAGATATTTATAACTAAATCGCAATGAGTCTCTGATAATGTATTATAGAAATTCGGAAAAGTCGGTTCGCATAATGAGTTGTGTCCAGTGTGACAATAAATACAAGCATCGTTGCTTCCATTCTTTCACGTATGTTAGGACAAATGGTCGCCTATTGGTCGAAATTATTTTTGATAGCTTTATGCACTTCTGTATACTTTAACTGTGTCAATTTTCTCATTCATGGGCAATTTTCTTTAAAAAAAAGTAAAAAAAAAAGTATGTATGTGTATGGTACATAGTTTTTTCAATCCATCATGACTTGTGGCCTAGTCTTATAGCAAGTGTAAAATATTTTTATAATCGGAATTCAGATTTTTTTGAAAAAAGAATAACATTAATCATTTGAAAGTATAAACTAAACATTTGCAAAGGTTTTCTGCAACCGCACATTTATTATTAACCTTTTTAAAATAGAAGGTAACTTATAACTAAAATATCCACAATTCGACTTGTATCAAAATAACCGGTCGTTAAATATAGAAGACATATCTGTCTAGGGACGTAAATACTTAAATCGATACTAACATTTGAATGGTTGTGTCGTTTACATTAAGAGCATGCGCACACCTGAAACTAAACTATCGCACAACTGTTTAGTCCCGCTTTGATTCCTATGAGCTTATATGGAGGTGCGCACACTACTTGATTTTTAGTTGTACAACTAAACAGTTGAATTGGCTACGAAATAATTGACACTCGACAATCGTACATTTGTGCGATAGTTTAGTCAAAGGTGTGCCCGCTAATAACATTATAAACGCCCATACATTTTCATATTTAACAGAGAATATATCACCTCAAATTACCAGAAATAAGTCAACATTCCTTAATTTTGGAAGTTCGATAACTACTGTAACACGACTGATAGGTACAATACAAATCTTTCCTCTTTATAAAATTACTTTTGCCTGCGATTTTATTGAATTAAACGTAAAAAAACCTAATTAAGTAATTAGTCAAATTATCTAAATAAATGAATAGGAGCAAAAGGTGTCTACAAACAGTTATTTAATTGGAGTTTAATGCTTAATTGCTTTTTGATTGCATAAAACAATTAGCAAAATTCGAACATTAGTGAATAACGTTGAAGAATTAATTATGGCTTTCAACCAAATTGTTCGTAGACTAATCAATATTCTCTTATAAAAAGTTACGTTATTCATTGACCATACATTGATTTTGGGAAAAGGAAGTTGTAACGACTATCATATATCTGACTAATCTATAGTTTGTACAATTGGGGTGTCTGTATGTAACATGATGTATTTGTATGGCTGATAGAGATTAATTTTTTTTAAATTTTTGTCTGTCTGTCCGGATAGACATCGTTTGTTCCGTGTAATCTATAGCAGAACAGATATCGACGATACTAATGATGAGATGGTTGATGCACGCGGGAATGTTATAGACTACTTTATTTAATTCCGCGCTGTCGAAGCCGCGGGCGTCGGCTAGTATACTAATATAACTTTAGCTACAAAAATACGACGATAGTTCTTAAATAGATGACCTTTTACACAAGATGTTTCACAAATGGGATAAAATAAGAATCATTTACTTTTGATGCCTTACATGTTTCTATTCATACGTTACAATAAAGACGCCCTACAAGTGCTATCATATCTAAACGTCTCTGGATTTTTAAAGAAAAAAATTATCACACATTTGTTGGAATATACGGTCGTCTTTTTTCAATTCACGTTTAAAAAATAACAATCTTGCATTTTAATTTTAAATTTTCATCAGGCGCTTAATCTATACTAATATAATATAATAAAGCTTCTTTGTTGCCTAAGATGTCAGCAATTACAGCATATTTTTGAATAATTCTTTTTTTAATAAAAAGTCCT